>CAWWDY010002342.1:0-53691 GCA_963942605.1 Poecilus cupreus
ATTTTTGTGTTGCTTTCACCAACATTAGCTAGTATACACGACAGAAACATGAATATGACAGTTTAAAGACTTGAAAACGGTGTTTTGTATGCGTTTGCACGCTTAAAACAGCATTTTTATCTTGCTTTTTCCAACATTAGCTATTATACACGACAGAAACATGAATATGACAGTTTAAATATTTGAAAACGGTGTTTTGTATGCTTTCGCATGCTTAAAACAGCATTTTTGTCTTGCTTTCACCAACATTAGCTATTATACACGACAGAAACATGAATATGACAGTTTAAATACTTGAAAACGGTGTTTCGTATGCCTTTGCATGCTTAAAACAGCATTTTTATCTTGCTTTCACTAACATTAGCAAGTATACACGACAGGAACATGAATATGACAGTTTAAATACCTGAAAACAGCATTTTGTATGTTTTTGCAAGCTGAAAACAGCTATTTTATCTTGATTTTGCAAACATAAGCCATTACACACGACATATACATGAATATGACAGTTTAAATACTTGAAAACGGTGTTTTGTATGCTTTTGCATGCTTAAAACAGCATTTTTATCTTGCTTTCACCAACATTAGCTATTATAAATGCAGAGACATGAATATGACAGTTTAAATACTTGAAAACAGCATTTTGTATGTTTTTGCAAGCTGAAAACAGCTATTTTATCTTGATTTTGCAACATAAGCCATTACACACGACATATACATGAATATGACAGTTTAAATACTTGAAAACGGTGTTTTGTATGCTTAAAACAGCATTTTTATCTTGCTTTCACCAACATTAGCTATTATACACGACAGAAACATGAATATGACAGTTTAAATACCTGAAAACAGCATTTTGTATGTTTTTGCAAGCTGAAAACAGCTATTTTATCTTAATTTTGCAAACATAAGCCATTACACACGTCATATACATGAATATGACAGTTTAAATGCTTGAAAACGGTGCTTTGTATGCTTTTGCATGCTTAAAACAGCATTTTTATCTTGCTTTTACCAACATTAGCTATTATACACGACATAAACATGAATATGACAGTTTAAATACTTGAAAACGGTGTTTTGTATGCTTTTGCATGCTTAAAACAGCATTTTTGTCTTTCTTTCACCAACATTAGCTATTATACACGACAGAAACATGAATATGACAGTTTAAATACTTGAAAACGGTGTTTTGTATGCTTTGAATGCTTAAAACAGCATTTTTATCTTGATTTCAAACACATTAGCCATTATGCACGACAGAAACATGAATATGACAGTTTAAATACTTAAGAACAGCATTTTGTATGTTTTTGCAAGCTGAAAACAGCTATATTATCTTTATTTTGCAAACATAAGCCATTACACACGACATATACATGAATATGACAGTTTAAATACTTGAAAACGGTGTTTTGTATGTTCTTGCATGCTTAAAACAGCATTTTTATCTTGCTTTCACCAACATTAGCTATTATACACGACAGAAACTTGAATATGACTGTTTAAATACTTGAAAACGGTGTTTTGTATGCTTTCGCATGCTTAAAACAGCATTTTTGTCTTTCTTTCACCAACATTAGCTATTATACACGACACAAACATGAATATGACAGTTTAAATACTTGAAAACGGTGTTTTGTATGCTTTGAATGCTTAAAACAGCATTTTTATCTTGCTTTCACTAACAGTAGCAAGTATACACGACAGAAACATGATTATGACAGTTTAAATACCTGAAAACAGCATTTTGTATGTTTTTGCAAGCTGAAAACAGCTATTTTATATTGATTTTGCAAACATAAGCCATTGCACACGACATATACATGAATATGACAGTTTAAATACTTGAAAACTGTGTTTTGTATGCTTTTGCATGCTTAAAACAGCATTTTTATCTTGCTTTCACCAACATTAGCTATCATACATGACATAAACATGAATATGACAGTTTATATACTTCAAAACGGTGTTTTGTATGCTTTTGCATGCTTAAAACAGCATTTTTATCTTGCTTTCACAAACATTAGCTGTTATACACGACAGAAACATGAATATGACAGTTTAAATACTTGAAAACAGCATTTTGTATGTTTTTGCAAGCTGAAAACAGCTATTTTATCTTGATTTTGCAAAAATAAGCCATTACACACGACATATACATGAATATGACAGTTTAAATACTTGAAAACGGTGTTTTGTATGTTCTTGCATGCTTAAAACAGCATTTTTATCTTGCTTTCACCAACATTAGCTATTGTACACGACAGAAACATGAATATGACAGTTTAAATACTTGAGAACAGCATTTTGTATGTTTTTGCAAGCTGAAAACAGCTATATTATCTTTATTTTGCAAACATAAGCCATTACACACGACATATACATGAATATGACAGTTTAAATACTTGAAAACGGTGTTTTGTATGTTCTTGCATGCTTAAAACAGCATTTTTATCTTGCTTTCACCAACATTAGCTATTATACACGACAGAAACTTGAATATGACTGTTTAAATACTTGAAAACGGTGTTTTGTATGCTTTCGCATGCTTAAAACAGCATTTTTGTCTTTCTTTCACCAACATTAGCTATTATACACGACACAAACATGAATATGACAGTTTAAATACTTGAAAACGGTGTTTTGTATGCTTTGAATGCTTAAAACAGCATTTTTATCTTGCTTTCACTAACAGTAGCAAGTATACACGACAGAAACATGATTATGACAGTTTAAATACCTGAAAACAGCATTTTGTATGTTTTTGCAAGCTGAAAACAGCTATTTTATATTGATTTTGCAAACATAAGCCATTGCACACGACATATACATGAATATGACAGTTTAAATACTTGAAAACTGTGTTTTGTATGCTTTTGCATGCTTAAAACAGCATTTTTATCTTGCTTTCACCAACATTAGCTATCATACATGACATAAACATGAATATGACAGTTTATATACTTCAAAACGGTGTTTTGTATGCTTTTGCATGCTTAAAACAGCATTTTTATCTTGCTTTCACAAACATTAGCTGTTATACACGACAGAAACATGAATATGACAGTTTAAATACTTGAAAACAGCATTTTGTATGTTTTTGCAAGCTGAAAACAGCTATTTTATCTTGATTTTGCAAAAATAAGCCATTACACACGACATATACATGAATATGACAGTTTAAATACTTGAAAACGGTGTTTTGTATGTTCTTGCATGCTTAAAACAGCATTTTTATCTTGCTTTCACCAACATTAGCTATTGTACACGACAGAAACATGAATATGACAGTTTAAATACTTGAGAACAGCATTTTGTATGTTTTTGCAAGCTGAAAACAGCTATATTATCTTTATTTTGCAAACATAAGCCATTACACACGACATATACATGAATATGACAGTTTAAATACTTGAAAACGGTGTTTTGTATGTTCTTGCATGCTTAAAACAGCATTTTTATCTTGCTTTCACCAACATTAGCTATTATACACGACAGAAACTTGAATATGACTGTTTAAATACATGAAAACGGTGTTTTGTATGCTTTCGCATGCTTAAAACAGCATTTTTGTCTTTCTTTCACCAACATTAGCTATTATACACGACACAAACATGAATATGACAGTTTAAATACTTGAAAACGGTGTTTTGTATGCTTTGAATGCTTAAAACAGCATTTTTATCTTGCTTTCACTAACAGTAGCAAGTATACACGACAGAAACATGAATATGACAGTTTAAATACCTGAAAACAGCATTTTGTATGTTTTTGCAAGCTGAAAACAGCTATTTTATATTGATTTTGCAAACATAAGCCATTGCACACGACATATACATGAATATGACAGTTTAAATACTTGAAAACTGTGTTTTGTATGCTTTTGCATGCTTAAAACAGCATTTTTATCTTGCTTTCACCAACATTAGCTATCATACATGACATAAACATGAATATGACAGTTTATATACTTCAAAACGGTGTTTTGTATGCTTTTGCATGCTTAAAACAGCATTTTTATCTTGCTTTCACAAACATTAGCTGTTATACACGACAGAAACATGAATATGACAGTTTAAATACTTGAAAACAGCATTTTGTATGTTTTTGCAAGCTGAAAACAGCTATTTTATCTTGATTTTGCAAAAATAAGCCATTACACACGACATATACATGAATATGACAGTTTAAATACTTGAAAACGGTGTTTTGTATGCTTTTGCATGCTTAAAACAGCATTTTTATCTTGCTTTCTCCAACATTAGCTATTATACACTACAGAAACATGAATATGACAGTTTAAATATTTGAAAACGGTGTTTTGTATGCTTTTGCATGCTTAAAACAGAATTTTTGTCTTGCTTTCACCAACATTAGCTATTATACACGACAGAAACATGAATATGACAGTTTAAATATTTGAAAACGGTGTTTTGTATGCTTTTGCATTCATAAAATAGCATTTTTATCTTGATTTTCCAAACATAAGCCACTACACACGACATATACATGAATATGACAGATTAAATACTTGAAAACGGTGTTTTGTATGCTTTTGCATGCTTAAAACAGCATTTTTATCTTGCTTTCACTACATTAGCAAGTATACACGACAGGAACATGAATATGACAGTTTAAATACCTGAAAACAGCATTTTGTATGTTTTTGCAAGCTGAAAACAGCTATTTTATCTTGATTTTGCAAACGTAAGCCATTACACACGACATATACATGAATATGACAGTTTAAATACTTGAAAACGGTGTTTTGTATGCTTTTGCATGCTTATAACAGCATTTTTATCTTGCTTTCACCAACATTTGCTATTATACACGACAGAAACATGAATATGACAGTTTAAATACTTTAAAACAGATTTTTGTATGTTTTTGCAAGCTGAAAACAGCTATTTTATCTTAATTTTGCAAACATAAGCCATTACACACGACATATACATGAATATGACATTTTAAATACTTATAAACGCTGTTTTGTATGCTTTTGCATGCTTAATACAGCATTTTTATCTTGCTTTCACCAACATAAGCTATTATACACGACAGAAACATGAATATGACAGTTTAAATACTTGAAAACGGTGTTTTGTATGCTTTCTCATGCTTAAAACAGCATTTTTATCTTGCTTTCACCAACATAAGCTATTATACACGACAGAAACATGAATATGACAGTTTAAATACTTGAAAACGGTGTTTTGTATGCTTTTGTATGCTTAAAACAGCATTTTTATCTTGCTTTCACTAACATTAGCTATTATACACGACAGAAACATAAATATGACAGTTTAAATACTTAAAAACAGCATTTTGTATGTTTTTGCAAGCTGAAAACAGCTATTTTATCATTATTTTGCAAGCATAAGCCATTACACACGACATATACATGAATATGACAGTTTAAATACTTGAAAACGGTGTTTTGTATGTTTTGTATGCTTAAAACAGCATTTTTATCTTGCTTTCACCAACATTGGCTATTATACACGACAGAAACATTAATATATGACAGTTTAAATATACTTGAAAACAGCATTTTGTATGTTTTTGCATGCTGAAAACAGCTATTTTATCTTGATTTTGCAAACATAAGTCATTACATACGACATGTACATGAATATGACAGTTTAAATACTTGAAAACAGCATTGTGTATGGTTTTGCAAGCTGAAAACAGCTATTTTTCTTAATTTTGTAAACATAAGCCATTACACACGACATGTACATGAATATGACTGTTAAATACTTGAAAACGGTGTTTTGTATGCATTTGCATGCTTAAAACTGCATTTTTATCTTGCTTTCACCAACATTAGCTATTATACACGACAGAAACATGAATATGACAGTTTAAATACTTGAAAACAGCATTTTGTATGTTTTTGCAAGCTGAAAACAGCTATTTTATCATTATTTTGCAAGCATAACCATTACACACGACATATACATGAATATGACAGTTTAAATACTTGAAAACGGTGTTTTGTATGTTTTGTATGCTTAAAACAGCATTTTTATCTTGCTTTCACCAACATTAGCTTTTATACACGACAGAAACATTAATATGGCAGTTTAAATACATGAAAACAGCATTTTGTATGTTTTTGCAAGCTGAAAACAGCTATTTTATCTTGATTTTGCAAACATAAGCCATTACACACGACATATACATTAATATGACATTTTAAATACTTATAAACGCTGTTTTGTATGCTTTTGCATGCTTAATACAGCATTTTTATCTTGCTTTCACCAACATTAGCTATTATACACGACAAAAACATGAATATGACTGTTTAAATACTTGAAAACGGTGTTTTGTATGCTTTTGCATGCTTAAAACAGCATTTTTATCTTGCTTTCACAAACATTAGCTGTTATACACGACAGAAACATGAATATGACAGTTTAAATACTTGAAAACAGCATTTTGTATGTTTTTGCAAGCTGAAAACAGCTATTTTATCTTGATTTTGCAAAAATAAGCCATTACACACGACATATACATGAATATGACAGTTTAAATACTTGAAAACGGTGTTTTGTATGCTTTTGCATGCTTAAAACAGCATTTTTATCTTGCTTTCTCCAACATTAGCTATTATACACTACAGAAACATGAATATGACAGTTTAAATATTTGAAAACGGTGTTTTGTATGCTTTTGCATGCTTAAAACAGAATTTTTGTCTTGCTTTTACCAACATTAGCTATTATACACGACAGAAACATGAATATGACAGTTTAAATATTTGAAAACGGTGTTTTGTATGCTTTTGCATTCCTAAAATAGCATTTTTATCTTGATTTTCCAAACATAAGCCACTACACACGACATATACATGAATATGACAGATTAAATACTTGAAAACGGTGTTTTGTATGCTTTTGCATGCTTAAAACAGCATTTTTATCTTGCTTTCACTACATTAGCAAGTATACACGACAGGAACATGAATATGACAGTTTAAATACCTGAAAACAGCATTTTGTATGTTTTTGCAAGCTGAAAACAGCTATTTTATCTTGATTTTGCAAACGTAAGCCATTACACACGACATATACATGAATATGACAGTTTAAATACTTGAAAACGGTGTTTTGTATGCTTTTGCATGCTTAAAACAGCATTTTTATCTTGCTTTCACCAACATTTGCTATTATACACGACAGAAACATGAATATGACAGTTTAAATACTTTAAAACAGATTTTTGTATGTTTTTGCAAGCTGAAAACAGCTATTTTATCTTAATTTTGCAAACATAAGCCATTACACACGACATATACATGAATATGACATTTTAAATACTTATAAACGCTGTTTTGTATGCTTTTGCATGCTTAATACAGCATTTTTATCTTGCTTTCACCAACATAAGCTATTATACACGACAGAAACATGAATATGACAGTTTAAATACTTGAAAACGGTGTTTTGTATGCTTTCGCATGCTTAAAACAGCATTTTTATCTTGCTTTCACCAACATAAGCTATTATACACGACAGAAACATGAATATGACAGTTTAAATACTTGAAAACGGTGTTTTGTATGCTTTTGTATGCTTAAAACAGCATTTTTATCTTGCTTTCACTAACATTAGCTATTATACACGACAGAAACATAAATATGACAGTTTAAATACTTAAAAACAGCATTTTGTATGTTTTTGCAAGCTGAAAACAGCTATTTTATCATTATTTTGCAAGCATAAGCCATTACACACGACATATACATGAATATGACAGTTTAAATACTTGAAAACGGTGTTTTGTATGTTTTGTATGCTTAAAACAGCATTTTTATCTTGCTTTCACCAACATTGGCTATTATACACGACAGAAACATTAATATATGACAGTTTAAATATACTTGAAAACAGCATATTGTATGTTTTTGCATGCTGAAAACAGCTATTTTATCTTGATTTTGCAAACATAAGTCATTACATACGACATGTACATGAATATGACAGTTTAAATACTTGAAAACAGCATTGTGTATGGTTTTGCAAGCTGAAAACAGCTATTTTTCTTAATTTTGCAAACATAAGCCATTACACACGACATGTACATGAATATGACTGTTAAATACTTGAAAACGGTGTTTTGTATGCATTTGCATGCTTAAAACTGCATTTTTATCTTGCTTTCACCAACATTAGCTATTATACACGACAGAAACATGAATATGACAGTTTTAATACTTGAAAACAGCATTTTGTATGTTTTTGCAAGCTGAAAACAGCTATTTTATCATTATTTTGCAAGCATAAGCCATTACACACGACATATACATGAATATGACAGTTTAAATACTTGAAAACGGTGTTTTGTATGTTTTGTATGCTTAAAACAGCATTTTTATCTTGCTTTCACCAACATTAGCTATTATACACGACAGAAACATGAATATGACAGTTTAAATACTTAAAAACAGCATTTTGTATGTTTTTGCAAACTGAAAACAGCTATTTTTCTTGATTTTGCAAACACATGCCATTACACACGACATGTACATGAATATGACAGTTTAAATACTTAAAAACGGTGTTTTGTATGCTTTTGCATACTTAAAACAGCATTTTTATCTTCCTTTCACCAACATTAGCTACTATACACGACAGAAACATGAATATGACAGTTTAAATACTTGAAAACAGCATTTTGTATGTTTTGCAAGCTGAAAACAGCTATTTTATCTTGATTTTGCAAACATAAGCCACTACACACGACATATACATGAATATGACTGTTTAAATACTTGAAAACGGTGTTTTGTATGCTTTTGCATGCTTAAAACAGCATTTTTAGCTTACTTTCACCAACATTAGCTTTTATACACGACAGAAACATTAATATGGCAGTTTAAATACATGAAAACAGCATTTTGTATGTTTTTGCAAGCTGAAAACAGCTATTTTATCTTGATTTTGCAAACATAAGCCATTACACACGACATATACATTAATATGACATTTTAAATACTTATAAACGCTGTTTTGTATGCTTTTGCATGCTTAATACAGCATTTTTATCTTGCTTTCACCAACATTAGCTATTATACACGACAGAAACATGAATATGACGGTTTAAATACTTGAAAACGGTGTTTTGTATGCTTTTGCATGCTTAAAACAGCATTTTTATCTTGTTTTCACCAACATTAGCTATTATGCACGACAGAAACATGAATATGACAGTTTAAATACTTGAAAACAGCATTTTGTATGTTTTTGCAAGCTGAAAACAGCTATTTTATCTTGATTTTGCAAACATAAGCCATTACACACGACATATATATATATATATATATATATATATATATATATATATATATATATATATATATATATATATATATATATATATATATATATATATATATATATATATATATATATATATATATATATATATATTGATGCACGGTATCTTGTCGCCTCCGGTATATGGAAAAGGCGACCGGGTCTTCCCATTGAGCTACATCGACAAAAAATTTATATATGGGGTGTTGAAATGATAATTAATCCGAATTCCTTGAGAGGGGTAAAGATTTTAAAGTTTTTTTGGGGTCATATATGGGGAGCACTGAAAGTACGCTGTAACCTCCGAAAACCGTATATATGCGTACACCTTGTAGTCGTTGTTGCCTCCGACAATGTTGCCACATTATCGGAGGTCACATAGACACTTCTTTATATGCGTTCTGGATTTTAAATATAAAAACACATACACAATTTACTTCTTTTGATGCCACGATGAATGAAATCTGTTATAAACATTGAAACCTGTTAGACCAGGTATTCAATTCGTAATATTGTATATTTTTGAGTAATTTAAATTTCTTTCATACATTGTTATTTTGGTTAAATATTTTTTAACTTATCTCTTTAACAGTTCGTCCTAGGTAAAAAGTGTAAGAATCTTTTTTAGTGTAAAAATTATTGTGCTTTAATTTTGTATACTTGTTATCGAGTAAATGGTCAAAAACCCGCAAGTCATAAAAATTCCGCCATTTTTAGCAATTTGCGGGAGGTTCCCATGGTCCGATATCCGGAAACTTTTGCTAAGTTGTTCAGCGCATTTTTCTGAACAGGATTCCGTAAAAAAAACTTTTATTGCAATTTCTTTATGTAAAATCGTAGATTTCTTGGACTATTCTTCTGCCATTACTTGTAGACCGTTGACCTGAGAAAAAATTGTTTTATTCAGAAGTTATAGGGAATTTTATTCTATACAACTTTGTATATAACAATTTTTACAGTAAAATGTAGCGGAAACGAAATATTTTTGAAAAAACAAATTTTGGCCGACATTATCCAAGATGGCGGCGTCAGCGGCAACCTTTTGGGTTTACAAATTTCAGGTTAGGTTAGGTTAGGTTTGGGTTTACAAATTTCAGGATTTCATTAGGGCCCCAAAATAAACAAAATTGCCAAGTATAAACTTTCACCGACCTTTTGCAAGGAAATGTCTTTTTCGTCTCTATTGACTGGACTAACAATGATATGCCCGTAAATATACACGAAATAAAACTATTGTTCGTAAAAAAGTCCATACTGCTTTTTGTAATTGGAAGTTGATTAGACTGAAAAGGCTGTATATTAGTAATGGAAGGGCCTGAATTTTCTGCATTTTAATTCACACTTAATTCTGTTATGCATACTGCTGGCCATAGAAAAGTAGCCACTAAAATTTGTAATGCGTAACTAAACCAATTTAAATTCATAGAAGATCAAATTATTTATGCGATCCCTCCCCATGTGAGTGTCGCTGACAGTATCAGTGTTTTTGTAGCAAAAGTAGTAGGTAAGTATGTAAAAATAAACCTAGCTAAGTAAATTACTTAAATTATAAGACATAGCTCCTTTATATAGCTGGCAGTGTATCAAATTTTTGAACAAATTACATGATTAACGTACATTAATTTCTTTTGACCGCTAAGAAGAATTTGATCCAATTTTAGCATTACGGACTTCTATGCAGAATGAATTAGATGCTTCACTTATATTACATATCTTAGGTGTTTGAATAACATGATCTTACAAAGGCAAAAGCTCCTCATATTCTTTTTCATCTGAGTTTGACTCGTCATTATCATTGGGATCTTTGGAATTTGAAAAAGGGTGAAGTCACTAAATTCGACCCATTTCTGAAAATTGCGTAATATTTTTGAATAGAAGTAAATTATATATCAGTTACCTTAACTAAGTTACTTGGATCATCATCGCTTTTTTTTTCTTCTTCGTACTTTTGTGTTATGTCAATATTATTGTTTTCAAATACCTTACCGAAATAATTTGTGTTATGTTTTCGTACTTCTAAAATTTTTTCTTTCATCTCCTAATATATCATTTGAATGGTAATCCATAATTAAATTAGAATCTGCCCATAAAAGTTTGTGGCAATAGTCTAAGGAAGGGGTTTTCAAGAAATTGCAGCTTTTTGAAAAATGCTGAAAGAACACTTTCTAATGAAGATATTGCTATTGAAATTGTTATACGGCCATGGTTTCACATTGAATGAACATGCCGCGAAGTTGGTCACAATCGGTTTATAATTAACTGGGAGGTATTGTTTTTGGGTAAAAAAATTGGATAGTGAGTTTTCAATGAATAAGCACGTTTTAGGGTTTTACTGTGTGTGTGTGTGTGTGTGTGTGTGTGTGTGTGTGTGTGTGAACAATTTTGTGAATTATTGCTAATTATTATTATTCTTATATTTAAATGAAGAGCTGATTAGATTTTGGATAAAATTGGTAAACCGGAAGTAGCAGTTAACTTGAAGCCCTTACAGTTTTTCGTGGAAAACGCGGTTAAATTTCCTTTTTCGACAATTTATGTTATTTTGAAAGTTGAAGAATATTTAATTTTCCATGTGTTTTGATTACACTAATTTTATAAATTTTCATTAGGTTTAGAAATAATAAAATATAAAGCAATTACATTTCACAAATCTTGCATTCCTTGTACTCGTACACAATGGAAACATTTAAAAATTTAAAATTTTTTTAGGAAATGTGACATATGTCATTTTGATTGTGAAGCTGTTTTCTTAGTCAAAAAATAAAATTAAAATACGAAATAAAATTAAATTTCTCAAATATAAATAGAAAATAAATAAATAAGAAGGTATATTTCAGTATCATCAAATAGTATTTTGTATATCGTTTGAGAGTAGTATCGGGCCCCATCAAGTTTTTTAATTTTAAAAACAACCAAAAAACTTTTTGTAAATAAAATATAGTTGTCTTTGGTATTCGAGCACAATAAGTACGTTTTAAAAAAGGTTTCAATCGGTTAATAAATGACTAAGTAATAACAAAGGGCCTTATCTATATCTTGGGCCAATTTGGCCCATTCACAAACCTAGATCTACGAATTTTTTTCCGAAACTGCGTAGAAAATTTTATCATGATTGCCTAAAGCGTTCCCAAATAATGGTGCGCACGGACCGAGCGACCAGTTTTAAATTAAAGCCTTACAAATTATCAATTAATAAATATTTAAATGCCTTTTAATTTAAAAACGAATGGGAATTATGAAAACATTCAGACACCGTATGACGTTATTGTGAAATATTTTAAATAGTGTAGTATTTATATACACATGTCCAATTTGTTGGCGTAATACTGAAAGGCTTGTTGGTAATACTTACTGCACAGTTTTAAGAGCAACTTAGTCCTTCATGACATCATAACCAGATTACACTATCACTGTACGAATTTTTTTTCGCGAGCTGCAAATATGAAATGAAACCATATGAAGACACCGTTATCACCTCTTCTACGGCGTTGCCATTTAGCGGAGGCGATAAAGTAACATATGTGATACAAAAATGAGATTTATATAATCGGAGGCGACAACGTGCCCTCCTTATATATTTTGTGCAACACTAGCGCCAGCGGTATATACAGGAACTAAAAGATTGTTTTGGGGGTATGGAAGCTACGTTGTCGCCTCCGACCTATTTTTTGTTTTAGGGCTTTAGATGGCGTACTAAGGCCAAAACCGACGAGAATATTGAAAAACGTTGTCGCCTCCGAAGTCGGAGGTGACAGCGTCATATATGAGGTGACAACGTTTCTTCAGTATCTACTTTGGAGGCGACAACGTACCCTTTATCAATATATATATATATATATATATATATATATATATATATATATATATATATATATATATATATATATATATATGTTTCAACACGAGTAGACACGCTTTTGTTGCTCTGTATATTTTTTCATTTTTTTTGTGGAAATTTGTGTATTTTCTTGGAAAATGACCCGTGGTAGAACGGCTAGTGCTCTGGACAACGAGGCATCCAAGTTATTCGAGGATGATGCCTTTATAAATAAGTTGGCTGACAAATTATTTGCTCGTCTTGACCAAAGGTTTGAGGAGCAAAAAATTTACTATGAAAAAATCATCCAGGAACTTACACTCAAAAATCAACACCTGGAAGAGGAGGTCGACAAACTGGAGCAGTATTCAAGGAGGAATTGTGTCCGTGTCTTCGGTATTCCTGAAGAACCTTCCGAGGATCCAGAATCTAAGGTGCGTGAAATTGCCAAATCCAAATTGGGTATTAGTGTTCCCCCAGAATATATTGACAGATGTCATCGTGTCGGCAAACCCCCCTTGAAAAGTGCGAGTGTTCGTAGTGATATGCGCCCTCGACCACGTGGTATTATTATTAAATTCACGTCTTACAAATCACGTCAATTATTCCTAAAAAATAGAAACAAGCTCAAAGGTACTGACATCGTTATAACGGAAGATCTTACCAGGCTTCGGCACAATATATATAAAGCTGCTTGTAAAAAATTTGGAAATAAAAATATGTGGACTTTTGATGGTAACATCTTCCCAAAATGTGATAATGGAAACGTTAAGAAACTATCACTGGCTTCTGATATTGATGAACTGTGAATTTCCTGTTAATTTTGTTGTTGCACAAACTTATTTTCAATATTTTCTGGAGCAACATTTTGCACTGTTTACTGTATTTGACAGATTTTGTTTTCTCTCTGTGAGACTTATTCGTTTATATTTCTTTGTTAATTACTATACTTGCTTTGGATTGTCTGAAGTTGTCCGTCCGATCGCGCATAGTATAGTTTGTTTAAAATATAAGCGTATCTTTGTATATAGCTTATTCAATTATCGACATACGTTATTGATATTATTTTTTTAATATTTACTTTGTTTTTGTTTACATATAGATATTATTTTATTCATACGTTTGTATCATACTCATGGATATTTATTATCAGAATGTAAGAGGATTGAACACTAAACTAGTTGATATATATACTAATTCATTTTTAATAAATAATGATATTATAGCTCTTACTGAAACTTGGTTAACTGATTCTGTATATAACAATGAAGTACTAGATTCCAATAAGTATGTGATCTACAGGCAGGACCGCGACAATGCCAGATTAGGTAAAGCCCGCGGTGGTGGTGTATTGTGTGCAGTTAGCACTAAATATAAATCGTCACTTGTTAAATTTAATATCAATCCAAATTCTTCTGCAGATATTATATGTGTACGTGTAAAAGTGAATTTTGGTAGAGATCTGATTGTTGTTGTAATATATTCCCCACCTGCTGCCTCTCTGGAGCAGCATAATATGATATATGAATCTCTTGAATCATTTCAGTCTTTAATGCAATGTGATTTTATTATTCTGGACGATATGAATTTAAATAAACTTATAGATCATTATAATATCGGTTTTAATAATAATTACATTGCCAGATTTGAAAATTTTTGTAATTTTATTTACGCTACTCAATGTAATAATATTCTCAACAGTGATTTTCGTCTTCTTGATGTTGTTTTATCTAACATCAATTGTTGTGTTACTCGTCATTCTTGTCCATTAGTTCCTGAGGATAAATATCACCCCACATTATCTGTTTCTGTTAATGTAAATCCCTGTCACAATCATAATAATACTGTTAATAATGATTTCACTTACAATTTCCGTTTTTCTGATTTTGAACTCATGTACTCGCTTTTACAAAATGTAGACTGGGACATTTTACTAGCATATGATGATGTTGATTCTGCACTCAGTAAATTTTATGAGATTTTAGACAGTATATTTCAAAAATGTGTACCACTCTCATGTAGGAAAAAGTCAACTTATCCGCCTTGGTTTACTAAGCAAATAATCTCAGATATTAAACTTAAAAATAAATATAGAAAACTTTACAAACGTTTCAATACCAATACGTATTATACAACATTTAAAACTTTACGATCAAAAATTAAAAGTGACATAAAAGTTGCATATAAAAATTATATTGCAAATACTGAGAACTGTATAGCTAGTGATCCTAAGCAATTCTGGTCTTACATTAACAAAACAAAAAAGGTTTCTCGTATACCTGGTGATATGTTTTTGGGAAAATATCCAATACCATGATACTCCTTCCATTGTACAAGGATTTGCTGATTATTTTGCTAGTGTCTACACTACTGATAAATGCACTGATTTCTCAAAGATTTTCTGTGCAACTTCTACTTCTTCTTCTTTTGTTTCAGTCAGTAGTATTTCTGAAGATGACATCATTTATGCAATTAATAAGTTAAAGATTTCTTGTAATCCAGGTCCTGATAATTTTTCAGCCTACATTTTGAAAGGATGTCGTGATTTGTTCATAAAACCGTTACCCATTTTATTCAATATGTCCCTAGCACAAAATACATTTCCTACTGCTCTAAAAAAAATCCTCAATATGTCCGATTTTCAAATCTGGTGACGCGCATAATGTTGCAAACTATCGACCCATCTCTATTCTTTCAAACATTGCGAAATGCTTTGAAAAAATTTTGTATAGACACATCTATTTTAGCGTTAGTAAGGCAATAATTCCAAACCAACATGGATTTGTACAAGGAAGATCTACTTCAACCAACCTATCTAATTTCACAGAATTTACCATTAATGCTCTTAATAAAAACACTCAAGTTGATGTCGTCTATACTGATTTTGCCAAGGCTTTCGATACAGTCAATCATGATGTATTATTATACAAATTACAGCATCAATTTGATTTTTCTCCTGACTTAATTCAATTTATACGATCATATATTTGTAATCGTACGCAATATGTCAATTATAATAATTTCAAATCTGACTATTTCATACCTTTTTCTGGAGTGCCGCAGGGATCTAACTTAAGTCCTTTGCTTTTCAACTTATTTATTAATGATATTACTTACAGTGTACATTCGTCTCATGCATTGTTATATGCCGATGATTTAAAACTATTTAAGGTCATCAACTCAGATTATGATTATTTTGAACTTCAATCAGACATTAATAATCTATTAGTTTGGTCTTCATCCTCACTTTTGACGTTCAATACTAAGAAATGTAAAGTTATGACATATTCAATGAAGTATAGTCCGCATTATTACTCTTACTGGATGGGAAATACGTTGCTAGAAAGAGTTACAATATATAAGGATTTAGGCATTCTCTTTGATCCTAAGTTATTTTTTGGGCCACATGTCGAATACATTGTTAATAGCTCATTCAAAAATCTTGGATTTTTAATTAGAAATACACAACTTTTTCATAATGTCTCTACTCTTAAATCCTTGTATTACTCTTTAGTTCGTTCTAAGCTCGAATACTGTACTGTAGTGTGGAATCCAATCTACAACAATCATAATATCGAAATTGATTGGATACGGAGGAAGTTTGTAAGATACTGTGCAATAAAATTCTCTCATTCATTCAATTCCTTAACGTATAGCTACTCATCAACTTTGCATGACTTAAATATGCTTACCCTCGAAAGTAGGCGTATTATCCATTCAATTCTTTATTTACATAAGCTACTATGTAACAAAATAGACGATGTATCGAGCCTAGATCGAATTAATATTAATGTTCCACGTCTTTCCTCCAGATCTAAATGCACGTTTCTTATATCAACTGTGAGAACTAATTATGAATTACGTGCTCCCATTAGAAGGCTATGCTTCATCTTTAATCATATCGAATGTCATCTTGATCTTGATTTATTTTGCGATTCTTATGTAAATATAAAAAATGTCCTGTTCAATTATTTCTTTAGTTTGTAAAATACTTTTTTTTTCATATGTTTTATACCTACTACATATTTCTACTTGTGTTTGTTGTATTCATTGTTTGTATTAATGATTTCTCCAACCCTCTGTAATTGGGATATTTACTTATCCTGTTGAGTGGTTGTTAAATAAATAAATAAATAAATAAATAAATAAATCGTTAGCGAACGTACCTGTCAGCGGTAACACCTGTCAGCGAGCCGTCCGCAGTTCTCTTTTGAAAAAGTGGTTTTTTTCGTAAAATATTTTACGAAATTAGTGTGAGGTGCTTAAGTGCAGTGTTGTGAACTAGTGCAGTGAAAAAATTTTTAAGGTCAGGTCTGATTTACTTCTTTTTTGAACTTTGAAAAAATTTTCACTCCTTGGCCACGCCCACCTGTGGTGCGTTTTTTTGTTTTCATTTACTTTTTTATTTTTTAATTTATTTTAATAAATTAATTAAAGGCTTCTGAGCCTTATTTCATTACTTTTCTGGCATTTAGTGCTGCAATTTATTTAATTTAAATTTTTTAGGTAAAATAAAAATACATATTTTTACTTTTCGTTTCTTTAGTTTCGTCTGGGGGCTTCGGCCCACCAGACATTAAAAATGGCTTCGGACTCGGTCCCGGGGCCTAGGGAGAAGCGACCTCGCGTCAATTCCGACGACGAGGACCCTGCACCAATGTTTCTGCTAGTGAAACGAGCAAGCGGTGACTTTAGTAAAGTTAGCCCATTCCTTATTTCTCGTTTAGTGAAAACCATTGCCGGAGACGTTAAAGTCATCCGGAAAATTATAAACGGTCTTCTTATTGAAGCAAAAAATGCTGATCAGTCCCGAAAATTACTTGCAGCCAAGACCCTAGGTGATTATGTTGTTACTGTCACGCCACATAACACTCTTAATTTTTCTAAGGGTGTTATCTACTGTAGGGATCTGCTGAATTGTACGACCGATGAAATTCTGAGTGAATTAAAAAAAGAAAGTGTGGTTGAAGTGCGAAGGATTATTAGTAGGAAAAATGGACGTGAGGAGAATACCCCATCCCTTGTGCTAACTTTTAATTGTTGTGATGTCCCAAAATATATATATGCTGCCATGTATCGTCTCCCTGTTCGTCCGTATATCCCTAACCCACTTCGCTGCTTCAATTGCCAACAATTTGGACACTCCTCGTCCAATTGTAAAAATTCTAAAATTTGCATCTGCGGAAAACCTCCACATGACGGAACCGAATGCGGTGATGTCAATTGTATCAATTGCCAAGGTAACCATCCTGCTAGCTCCAGAAACTGTCCGAAATTTAAAATGGAATACGCTATTTTAGAGTATAAAACTACTCATAAATGTAGCTTCCCGGAAGCAAGGCAGCATGTACAGCGTAATACGACTTACACCACTTCTTATGCTAAGGTTGCAGCAAAACCTGCTTCTCCTCCACCGTTAAACGTTGCCGACATCGCGTCTCTGCTTATGCCAGAGATCGCAAAAATCGTAAAAAATGTTTTTTCTGAATTTGTTCAATTATTTGCTTCTCAAAGTCAATTCAAAACTCCAACCGCTTCGTCTCCTGCCTCTACACCCAGTTCATCTGGTGTTAAAGTTGTTAATTTGCCAAGTGTACCAACAAGTAACACTCCCCAAGTCAGCCTTCCTACGACGAACAATCCCATCGTTCCTCGTTCGGAAGACACTGACAATTCTGGGAATGACAGTACTGCAACTGTCGACGGGAATTCTTCTGCCCGCAATAAGAAGAAAATAGATAGAAGAGGTTGGCCTAAGGGCAAGCCTCCTTCCTAGAGCTTGTATTCTACCTTTGAGCTCTTCAGCTATTTATATAGCATCATTTTCCTTTCTTTTTTCCCACTTCCAATGTTTAAACTCCTTCAATGGAACTGCAATGGTATTGTCACTCATCTTCCAGAGCTTAAATTGCTATTAGCTGATCAGAGCCCCAGCTGTGTTTGCATTCAAGAAACACATTTTAAACCTCAAGATTCATTTTCTCTAAGCGGATTTAACATCATTCGTCATGATGTTAATCCGGACGGACGAGCACATGGCGGTGTAGCGATTCTTTTATCTTCTCCTACACCATATACAGTATGTAACCTTCAAACGCAACTTCAAGCGGTTGCAGTTCAATTATATTCGCCTAGAAAGTTTACAGTCTGTAATATTTATTTGCCAAATTTTAATTGGAATATGAATGATCTTGAGAATATTATAAACCAGCTTGAGCCACCATTCCTTCTTGTAGGTGACTTTAATGCGCACAGTTTTTTATGGGGATCCAATCAGTCTGACGGTAGAGGACGTATTATTGAGAACCTTCTTGATAACATTGATGCAGTGCTCCTGAATACAGGGGACGCCACTTATTTGAATTTACGTTCAAATTCCTTTTCAGCCATTGATTTATCAATTTGTTCTCCTTCTTTAGCTCCGCATTTCTCCTGGAAAGTGCTTGATGATGCACATTTCAGTGATCATTTACCTATTTTGATCTCTTGTTCTCTTCCTTCTTCAGAGCCATCTTTTCTCCAAAGATGGCGATTTGAGTCTGCTGATTGGGACAGTTTTTCCGCGGAAATAATCGTCCCAGTTATGTCAGAAAATATTCATGTTTCTCTTGGCGATATTAATTGCAGTATCTTACGATCTGCAAACAATAATATCCCGTTAACATCTTCTCGTTTCATTAGAAGAAAGGTCCCGTGGTGGAACACGAATGTAGCTAGTGCTATTCGTGAAAAGAAACGTGCATTAAAATGTTATCGACGTTCACCAACTCTTGATAACCAAATCATTTTTAAGAAGGCCCGAGCTCATGCTCGACGTCTTATTCTACAAGCAAAGTCTGCCTCCTGGCGGAATTATGTCTCTTCTGTCACACCTGAGCGTCCGTCGAATGAGCTGTGGAATAAAATTAAATACATGCACGGTTATCAAAAGTCTCACACTGTCAACCTTCTTCATATCAATAACATTTTAAGCACTAATCTTAATGACATCTCCGAATGTTTAGCTACACATTTCGAGTCTGTCAGTAGTACAGAAAACTACTCTTTAAGATTTCTTAATATTAAAGAAGCGAGTGAAGCCCCTCTTGATTTCTCTTCTGATGGCGATGAAGTGTATAACCTTCCTTTTTCAATTTTTGAATTTGATTTTGCACTTAGCAAAACAAAAAATACATCTGTCGGTCCTGACAACATTTCATATTGCATGTTAAATCATCTGCCTTCTGAGATGAAAACTCATATATTAAATTTTTTCAACCTTCTCTGGCGTAGCGGTACGTACCCGGATGCCTGGCGAGAAGCTACCATCGTTCCTATCTTGAAACCGGGCAAGGATGCCACACACTCTACCAGTTACAGGCCCATATCACTAACATGTCATCTGGGTAAAATTTACGAACGTATGGTAAACTACAGGCTTTGTTGGTATTTAGAGCACAACCGCCTATTAGATCCTTATCAGTGTGGCTCTAGAAAATGTCATTCTGTCACTGATCTCCATGTTCAGTTAACGAATGACATTCATTGTAATTTCCTCGAACGAAAACACTTAGTTGCTGTTTTCTTCGACCTGGAGAAGGCATTTGATATGACTTGGCGTTACGGCATTCTTAAGCAGCTACATGAGTGGGGACTTCGTGGCAATCTACCACTTTTTATATCTTCCTTTTTTGAAAATCGCACTTTCAAAGTACGTATAGGTGATGTCTATTCATCTTCCCACCCCCTAGAAAATGGTATTCCGCAAGGTTCTACCATTAGTGTAATCCTTTTTCTAATTGCTATCAATAGCATTGCACAAAATCTTCCTCCGACCGTCCGCTATTGTCTCTATGTCGATGACTTGGTCATTTACACTTCAGCATCTAGCATTCCTGAGTGCGAATCTCGACTTCAGGATGCAATTAACACCATAACCAATGCTGCTACCGCTAGGGGTTTTCGTTTTTCTGCCGAGAAAACGAAGTGTATAAATTTCTGTCGCTTACGTACTCCTCACAACAATCCTTCTCTTCATTTGTATGGTTCTCCAATTCAGTGCGTCGATAGAGTTAAATTTTTGGGTTTAACTCTTGATCCGTATCTGACCTGGAAGCCGCATATTCTAGAACTTGCTGCAGACTGCCGTCGTATTTTAAATGCATTAAAATGCCTCGGAAGCACTAAGTGGGGTGCTGATAGAGACTGTTTGCTACGACTTTACAATTCACTTGTAACGTCAAAACTTGATTTTGGAGCAATTGTACTCAGTTCCGCTAAACAACTCCATCTCAACCGCTTAGATGCTGTCCATAATACGGGTATCCGTTTGTCAACAGGTGCCTTTCGTACTTCTCCAGTTCACAGTTTATACTGTGAGTCAGGGTTGCCTCCATTATCCATCCGAAGAACACGACAATGCATGAGATATACTGCTCGAATCATGTCCAAACCTTGGCATTTCATGTTTAACTCTCTTTTCCAGGACGAGCGTGCTCATAATCTCTTCTTTAACAGTTCCACCTCTCTATGTCCCTTGGCTGTTCAACTGGTCAAAAAGTTTGATAAACTGCCACTTGGCAAGGAAGATATTTTACCCCAGCTTATTTCGGATACACCACCATGGTGTTTTCCTCAAATAAGTACTGAGTTACTTCTAACCAAGTATAAGAAGGATATTACACCGCCTTCCCTTTACGTCCAGGAATTCTGTCTCCTTAAAGAAAGGTACACAGACTCTATATTTATTTACACTGACGGATCTAAAAATAGCACCGGAACCGGATGTTCTTTCATCTTTCGAGATGAAGAACATATTATCACGTTATCGCCTTCTTCCTCTGTTTTTGGTGCTGAGCTGTATGCCATTTACTCTGCTTTGCAACGTTGTTTACACGTCATCGAACGTGAACAACATATCGTTTTATGTACGGATTCACTCAGCGCCATAACGAGTCTATGTAACCGGTTTTCAACTGACCCTCTAATTCAGATGCTTTTTCATAGTCTGTGCCTACTTTCATCTAGGCAAATCCGTGTTACTTTTCTGTGGATTCCTGGACATATCGGTATCGCTGGTAATCACAGAGCTGATAATGCTGCACGTGAAGCTGCTCTACTTGATTACGTTAGGACGCACGCTCTCAGGCCAGACGATATGCTTCAACATATATCGTCATTTTGTTTAACTTCTTGGCAGGACGAGTGGACTCGCTCCACTGACAAACTTAGATCCATTAAACCTTCTGTTCAAAAGTGGAAACTACCTATTTCTGTTTCGAGGAAGGAGCAAGTAGCGATTACGCGTTTGAGAATAGGTCACATTAAAGCCACCCATCTTTATCTTCTTGTTCGGGACCCCGTACCTATGTGCGATGTATGTGATACTCGCCTTTCTGTTTTTCATCTTCTTCTGCATTGTGCTAAATATCACAACGACAGAAACCTCTTCAGCCTTGCAAATACTCTTCCGTCAGTTCTCTCCAATGAGACTGATAGTGTTGAGAAACTTTTAAAATTTATTCATTCCACCGGACTGATAAAAGATATTTTATAGTTCATTTCTTTCTTTTGTTTTTCTTACCACCATTATTTATTTATTTAATTTTGGTTGGCTATAATTAATTTTTTACAGCGGTAATGACCATAGCAGTCGATCCGCTTAAATTCAAAAAAAAAAAAAAAAAAAAATAAATAAATAAATATATATACATGAATATGACAGTTTAAATACTTAAAAGCGGTGTTTTGTATGCTTTTGCATGCTTAAAACAGCATTTTTATCTTGCTTTCACCAACATTAGCTATTATACACGACAGAAACATGATTATGACCGTTTAAATACTTAAAAACAGCATTTTGTATGTTTTTGCAAGCTGAAAACAGCTATTTTATCTTGAATTTGCAAACATAAGCCATTACACATGACATATACATGAATATGACAGTTTAAATACTAGAAAACGGTGTTTTGTATGCTTTTGCATGCTTAAAACAGCATTTTTATCTTGCTTTCACCAACATTAACTATTATACACGACAGAAACATGATTATGACCGTTTAAATACTTAAAAACAGCATTTTGTATGTTTTTGCAAGCTGAAAACAGCTATTTTATCTTGAATTTGCAAACATAAGCCATTACACATGACATATACATGAATATGACAGTTTAAATACTTGAAAACGGTGTTTTGTATGCTTTTGCATGCTTAATACAGCATTTTTATCTTGCTTTCACCAACATTAGCTATTATACACAACAGAAACATGAATATGACAGTTTAAATACTTGAAAACAGCATTTTGTATGTTTTTGCAAGCTGAAAACAGCTATTTTATCTTGATTTTGCAAACATAAGCCATTACACACGACATGTACATGAATATGACAGTTTAAATACTTGAAAACAGCATTTTGTATGTTTTTGAAAACAGCTATTTTATCTTGATTTTGCAAACGTAAGCCACTACACACGACATATACATGAATATGACTGTTTAAATACTTGAAAACGGAGTTTTGTATGCTTTTGCATGCTTAAAACAGCATTTTTATCTTGCTTTCACCAACATTATCTATTATACATGACAGAAACATCAATACGACAGTTTTAATTCTTGAAAACAGCATTTTGTATGTTTTTGCAAGCTGAAAAAAGCTATTTTATCTTTATTTTGCAAACATAAGCCATTACACACGACATATACATGAATATGACAGTTTAAATACTTGAAAACGGTGTTTTGTATGCATTTGCATGCTTAAAACAGCATTTTTACCTTGCTTTTACCAACATTAGCTATTATACACGACAGAAACATGAATATGACAGTTTAAATACTTGAAAACAGCATTTTGTATGTTTTTGCAAGCTGAAAACAGATATTTTATCTTGATTTTGCAAACATAAGCCATTACACACGACATATACATGAATATGATAGTTTAAATACTTGAAAACGGTGTTTTGTATGCTTTTGCATGCTTAAAACAGCATTTTTGCCTTGCTTTCAACAACATTAGCTATTATACACGACTGAAACATGAATATGACAGTTTAAATACTTGAAAACGGTGTTTTGTATGCTTTTGCATGCTTAAAACAGCATTTTTATCTTGCTTTCACGAACATTAGCTATTAAACGCGACAGAAACATGAATATGACAGTTTCAATACTTGAAAACAGCATTTTGTATGTTTTTGCAAGCTGAAAACAGCTATTCTATCTTGATTTTGCAAACATAAGCCATTACATACGACATATACATAAATATGACAGTTTATATACTTGAAAACGGTGTTTTGTATGCTTTTGCATGCTTAAAACAGCATTTTTATCTTGCTTTCACCAACATTAGCTATTATACACGACTGAAACATGAATATGACAGTTTAAATACTTGAAAACGGTGTTTTGTATGATTTTGCATGCTTAAAACCACATTTTTATCTTGCTTTCACCAACATTAGCTATTAAACGCGACAGAAACATGAATATGACAGTTTCAATACTTGAAAACAGCATTTTGTATGTTTTTGCAAGCTGAAAACAGCTATTCTATCTTGATTTTGCAAACATAAGCCATTACATACGACATATACATGAATATGACAGTTTATATACTTGAAAACGGTGTTTCGTATGCTTTTGCATGCTTAAAACAGCATTTTTATCTTGCTTTCACTAACATTAGCTACTATACATAACAGAAACATGAATATGGCAGTTTAAATACTTGAAAACAGCATTTTGTATGGTTTTGCAAGCTGAAAACAGCTATTTTATCTTGATTTTGCAAACATAAGCCATTACGCACGACATATTCATGAATATGACAGTTTAAATACTTGAAGACGGTGTTTCGTATGCTTTTGCATGCTTAAAACAGCATTTTTATCTTGCTTTCACCAACATTAGCTACTATACATGACAGAAACATGAATATGACAGTTTAAATACTTGAAAGCAGCATTTTGTATGTTTTTGGAAGCTGAAAACAACTATTTTATCTTGATTTTGCAAACATAAGCCATTACACACGACATATATATGAACATGACAGTTTAAATACTTGAAAACGGTGTTTTGTATGCTTTTGCTTGCTTAAAACAGCATTTTTGTCTTGCTTTCACCAACATTAGCTATTATACACGACAGAAACATGAATATGACAGTTTAAATACTTGAAAACGGTGTTTTGAATGTTTTTGCAAGATGAAAACAGCTATTTTATCTTGATTTTGCAAACATAAGCCATTACACACGACATATACATGAATATGACAGTTTAAATACTTGAAAACGGTGTTTCGTATGCTTTTGCATGCTTAAAACAGCATTTTTATCTTGCTTTCACAAACATTAGCTACTATACATGACAGAAACATGAATATGACAGTTTAAATACTTGAAAACAGCATTTTGTATGTTTTTGCAAGCTGAAAACAGGTATTTTATCTTGATTTTGCAAACATAAGCTATTACACAGGACATATACATGAATATGACAGTTTAAATAATTGAAAACGGTGTTTTGTATTCTTTTGCATGTTTAAAACAGCATTTTTATCTTGCTTTCATCAACATTAGCTATTATACACGACAGAAACATTAATACGACAGTTTAAATAATTGAAACCAGCATTTTGTATGTTTTTGCAAGCTGAATACAGCTATTTTATATTGATTTTGCAAACATAAGCCATTACACACGACATATACAAGAATATGACAGTTCAAATAATTGAAAACGGTATTTCGTATGCTTTTGCATGCTTAAAACAGAATTTTTATCTTGCTTTCACCAACATTAGCTATTATACACGACAGAATCATGAATATGACAGTTTAAATACTTGAAAACAGCATTTTGTATGTTTTTGCAAGCTGAAAACAGCTATTTTATCTTGATTTTGCAAACATAAGCCATTACACACGACATATACATGAATATGACAGTTTAAATACTTGAAAACGGTGTTTCGTATGCTTTTGCATGCTTAAAACAGCATTTTTATCTTGCTTTCACAAACATTAGCTACTATACATGACAGAAACATGAATATGACAGTTTAAATACTTGAAAACAGCATTTTGTATGTATTTGCAAGCTGAAAACAGCAATTTTATCTTGATTTTGCAAAAATAAGCCATTACACACGACATATACATGAATATGACAGTTTAAATACTTGAAAACGGTGTTTTGTATGCTTTTGCATGCTTAAAACAGCATTTTTATCTTGCTTTCACCAACATTAGCTATTATACACGACAGAAACATGAATATGACAATTTAAATACTTGAAAACAGCATTTTGTTTGTTTTTGCAAGCTGAAAACAGCTATTTTATCTTGATTTTGCAAACATAAGCCATTACACACGACATATACATAAATATGACAGTTTAAATACTTGAAAACAGCATTTTGTATGTTTTTGCAAGCTGAAAATAGCTATTTTATCTTGATATTGCAAACATAAACCATAACACACGACATATACATGAATATGACAGTTCAAATACTAGATAACGGTGTTTTGAATGCTTTTGCATGCTTAAAACAGCATTTTTACCTTGCTTTCACCAACATTAGCTATTATACACGACAGAAACATGAATATGACAGTTTAATTACTTGAAAACAGCATTTTGTGTATTTTTGCAAGCTGAAAACAGCTATTTTATCTTGATTTTGCAAACGTAAGCCACTACACACGACATATACATGAATATGACTGTTTAAATACTTGAAAACGGTGTTTTGTATGCTTTTGCATGCTTAAAACAGCATTTTTATCTTGCTTTCTCCAACATTATCTATAATACATGACAGAAACATGAATATGACAGTTTAAATACTTGAAAACGGTGTTTTGCATGCTTTTGCATGCTTAAAACAGCATTTTTTACTTGCTTTCACCAACATTAGCTATTATAAACGACAGAAACATGAATATGACAGTTTAAATACTTGAAAACAGCATTTTGTATGTTTTTGCAAGCTGAAAACAGCTATTTTATGTTGATTTTGCAAACATAAGCCATTACACACGACATGTACATGAATATGACAGTTTAAATACTTGAAAACGGTGTTTTGTTTGCTTTTGCATGCTTAAAACAACATTTTTATCTTGCTTTCACCAACATTAGCTATTATACACGACAGAAACATGAATATGACAGTTTAAATTCTTGAAAACAGCATTTTGTATGTTTTTGCAAGCTGAAAACAGCTATTTGATCTTGATTTTGCAAACATAAGCGATTACACACAACATATACATGAATATGACAGTTTAAATACATGAAAACGGTGTTTAGTATGCTTTTGCATGCTTAAAACGCCAATATTAGCTATTATACACGACAGAAACATAAATATTACAGTTTATATACTTGAAAACGATGTTTTGTATGCTTTTGCATGCTTAAACCAGCATTTTTATCTTGCTTTCACCAAATTTGCTATTATACACAACAGAAACATGAATACGACAGTTTAAATACTTGAAAACAGCATTTTGTATGTTTTTGCAAGCTGAAAACAGCTATTTTATCTTGATTTTGCAAACGTAAGCCATTACGCACGACATATATATGAATATGACTGTTTAAATACTTGAAAACGGTGTTTTGTATGCTTTTGCATGCTTAAAACAGCATTTTTATATTGCTTTTACCAACATTAGCTTCATACACGACAGAAACATAAATATGACAGTTTAAATACATGAATACAGCATTTTGTATGTTTTTGCAAACTGAAAACAGCTATTTTATCTTGATTTTGCAAACATAAGCCATTACACACGACATATACATGAATATGACATTTTAAATACTTAAAAACGGTGTTTTGTATGCTTTTGCATGCTTAAAACAGCATTTTTATCTTACTTTCACCAACATTAGCTATTATACACGACATAAAGTTTAATATGACAGTTTAAATACATGAAAACAGCATTTTGTATGTTTTTGCAAGCTGAAAACAGCTATTTTATCTTGATTTTGCAAACATAAGCCATTACATACGACATATACATGAATATGACAGTTTAAATACTTTAAAACGGTGTTTTGTAAGCTTTTGCATGCTTAAAACAGCATTTTGTGTATTTTTGCAAGATGTAAACAGCTATTTTATCTTGATTTTGTAAACATAAGCCATTACACACGACATATACATGAATATGACAGTTTAAATACTTGAAAACGGTGTTTTGTATGCTTTTGCATGCTTAAAACAGCATTTTTATCTTGCTTTCACCAACATTAGCTATTATACACGACAGAAACATAAATATGACAGTTTAAATACTTGAAAACAGTGTTTTGTATGCTTTTGCATGCTTAAAACAGCATTTTTATCTTGCTTTCACCAACATTAGCTATTATGCACGACAGAAACATGAATATGACAGTTTAAATACTTGAAAACAGCATTTTGTATGTTTTTGCAAGCTGAAAACAGCTATTTTATCTTGATTTTGCAAACATAAGCCATTACACACGACATATACATGAATATGACATTTTAAATACTTATAAACGCTGTTTTGTATGCTTTTGCATGCTTAATACAGCATTTTTATCTTGCTTTCACCAACATTAGCTATTATACACGACAGAAACATGAATATGACAGTTTAAATACTTGAAAACGGTGTTTTGTATGCTTTTGCATGCTTAAAACAGCATTTTTATCTTGTTTTCACCAACATTAGCTATTATGCACGACAGAAACATGAATATGACAGTTTAAATACTTGAAAACAGCATTTTGTATGTTTTTGCAAGCTAAAAACATTTATTTTATCATTATTTTGCAAGCATAAGCCATTACACACGACATGTACTTGAATATGACAGTTTAATACTTGAAAACGGTGTCTTGTATGCTTTTGTATGCTTAAAACAGCATTTTTATCTTGCTTTCACCAACATTAGCTATTATACACGACAGAAACATGAATATGACAGTTTAAATACTTAAAAACAGCATTTTGTATATTTTTGCAAGCTGAAAACAGCTATTTTTCTTGATGTTGCAAACATAAGCCATTACAACCGACATGTACATGAATATGACAGTTTAAATACTTGAAAACGGTGTTTTGTATGCTTTTGCATGCTTAAAACAGCATTTTTATTTTGCTTTCACCAACATTGGCTATTATACACGACAGAAACATGAATATGACAGTTTAAATACTTGAAAACAGCATTATGTATGTTTTGCATGCTGAAAACAGCTATTTTATCTTGATTTTGCAAACATAAGTCATTACATACGACATGTACATGAATATGACAGTTTAAATACTTGAAAACAGCATTGTGTATGGTTTTGCAAGCTGAAAACAGCATTGTGTATGGTTTTGCAAGCTGAAAACAGCTATTTTATCTTGATTTTGCAAAACATAAGCCATTACACACGACATATACATGAATATGACAGTTTAAATACTTGAAAACGGTGTTTTGTATGCTTTTGCATGCTTAAAACTGCATTTTTATCTTGCTTTCACCAACATTAGCTATTATACACGACAGAAACATGAATATGACAGTTTAAATACTTGAAAACAGATTTTTGTATGTTTTTGCAAGCTGAAAACAGCTATTTTATCTTAATTTTGCAAACATAAACCATTGAACAGGACATATTCATGAATATGACAGTTTAAATACTTGAAAACGGTGTTTTGTATGCTTTTGCATACTTAAAACAGCATTTTTATCTTGCTTTCTCCTACATTAGCCATTATACACGACCGAAACTTGAATATGACAGTTTAAATACTTGAAAACAGCATTTTGTATGTTTTGCAAGCTGAAAACAGCTATTTTATCTTGATTTTGCAAACATAAGCCATTACACACAACATATACACGAATATGACAGTTTAAATACTTGAAAACGGTGTTTTGTATGCTTTTGCATGCTTAAAACAGCATTTTTATCTTGCTTTCACCAACATAAGCTATTATACACGACAGAAACATGAATATGACAGTTTAAATACTTGAAAACGGTGTTTTGTATGCTTTTGTATGCTTAAAACAGCATTTTTATCTTGCTTTCACTAACATTAGCTATTATACACGACAGAAACATAAATATGACAGTTTAAATACTTAAAAACAGCATTTTGTATGTTTTTGCAAGCTGAAAACAGCTATTTTTCTTGATTTTGCAAACATAAGCCATTACACACGACATGTACATGAATATGACTGTTAAATACTTGAAAACGGTGTTTTGTATGCTTTTGCATGCTTAAAACTGCATTTTTATCTTGCTTTCACCAACATTAGCTATTATACACGACAGAAACATGAATATGACAGTTTAAATACTTGAAAACAGCATTTTGTATGTTTTTGCAAGCTGAAAACAGCTATTTTTCTTGATTTTGCAAACACATGCCATTACACACGACATGTACTTGAATATGAGAGTTTAAATACCTAAAAACGGTGTTTTGTATGCTTTTGCATACTTAAAACAGCATTTTTATCTTCCTTTCACCAACATTAGCTATTATACACGACAGAAACATGAATATGGCAGTTTAAATACTTGAAAACAGCATTTTGTATGTTTTGCAAGCTGAAAACAGCTATTTTATCTTGATTTTGCAAACATAAGCCACTACACACGACATATACATAAATATGACAGTTTAAATACTTGAAAACCGTGTTTTGTATGCTTTTGCGTGCTTAAAACAGTATTTTTATATTGCTTTCACCAACATTAGCTATTATACACGACAGAAACATGATTATGACAGTTTAAATACTTGAAAACAGCATTTTGCATGTTTTTTCAAGCTGAAAACAGCTATTTTATCTTGATTTTGCAAACATAAGCCATTACACACGACATATACATAAATATGACAGTTTAAATACTTGAAAACGGTGTTTTTATGCTTTTGCATGTTTTTTTTTTTTTTTTTTATTTAGGAAAAAAAGGGCTTCGACTGCGCGGTCATATGGCCCTGGTACAGTTGTTGTTACATTATAGATTGTAATATTACAGTTTATTTACAGGTAGAAGTTAATAGTAATGTTTATATTTTACAGAATATTTCAATAGCCTTTAAATATAGTATTATGTTCTTCTCAGCAGTCGGGTCGTTTTTTAGGGCTTCCGCTATTTGGGATGGAATGCTAAACTGTTGTCGTTGGTTGGTGTAGAGGGGACATTCTGTGATAATATGTTTTACAGTTAATCTTGTGTTGCAGTTGGTGCACTCAGGTGGGTCAGTTCTTTCTAATATATGATTATGTGTTAAGCGCGTGTGTCCTATTCGTGTTCTTGTTAGGATTACTTGTTCCTTTCGTGGTCCGTGTTGTTTCCATATTGATGTATCTTGTTTTATTTCTCTTAGCTTATTATTAGTAGTTGTGTTCCATGTTTGTGACCATTCGTTGTTAATAGCTGCTTTAATTATTTTTTTCCAATCGTTTGATGTTGGAGATTTTTCTACTTGCGGGTGTTGGATAGATGTCTTAGCCGCAATGTCTGCCTTTTCATTTCCCGGTATACCTACGTGGGATGGTATCCACACAAATAGAATGTTGATATGTTTTTGGTTGATAAGTAGGAGGAGTTTTTGAATTTCTTGTATTATTTTCTTTCTGGGGTACATAGAATTTATACTTGTGATAGCTCCGTATGAATCCGAGCAGATGATGTAGTTTTTGTGTGTGTGGTTTTGTTGATGGATGATTTCTAAACTTTGTCTTATCGCTTCGACTTCAGCAGTGTATATGCTTGTGAACGATGGAAGGTGAAAGTAGTAGGTATGGTTTTCCGTCACCACTGCTGCTCCTGTTTTGTTGCTTGTCTTTGTGCCGTCGGTGTATATAAATTCGTGGTTCTTATATTTTTCTTGGATCTCCTTGAATTGGCTTCGATAGTACTCATTTGGCATATCTTCTTTTCGGTATGCGATGGAGAGATCTAGGATACATTTGGGAGTGGGGGTGGTCCATGGTGGGATATTATTTTGGTAGTCGTTTTCTGGTAAGGGGAATGTTTGGTTGAGGACTTGAATTTCAGCTTTCAAGCGTATGAGGTACGGGTTATTTTCTTTGACTCCTATGGAGTTTAGTGTGGTGTAGAAAATCCTGTTGTGGTTGGGGTGGTCTGGATTACTTGCTAGGTTGGTAAGATAGGAAGTTATTAGATGTTTTCTTCTAAACGATAGGGGTTGTTGGTTTGACTCTATTAAAATGGATGTAATGGGACTTGTTCTTAGCGCACCTGTTATTTGCCTTAGGGCTGCATTGTGTATTGGTTCAATAATTTTTAGGAGATGGTGTTTGGCTTGTGAGTACGCTATGCTTCCATAGTCTATTTTTGAAAGGATTAAGCTTTTGTAAGTGTTAAGGAGTGTGTCCCTGTCAGCTCCCCAATCGTGGTGTGCCAGTATTTTTATAATATTTAATCTTTTGTACGTTTCTGTTTTTAGTTGTAGTAGGTGTGGTTTCCATGTTAGTTTTGAGTCCAGTATCAATCCTAGGAATTTGAAATTGTTAGTGTATGATATGTTTTGCCCGTCATAGTTGAGAGGAGGCGGGGTTTGAGGGCGGCGTTTCCTTGTAAAATGCATGGCTTTTGTCTTTGTGGTCGAAATTTTAAATCCGGTGTTTAGTGTCCATGTTTTTATATTATTTAGTGCTCTGTTCAAATGTTCGTGGATTGTCGTCATATTTACTCCTTTGCAATAAATGCAAAGGTCGTCTGCGAAAAGTAGTGCTTTGATTGGAATAGGGATGCTATTTATGACTTTATTTATGGCTATAAGGAACAATGTGACGCTAATTACTGAACCTTGCGGTATTCCGTTTTCGAGGACTTTGGTGTCTGAGAATTGGTTTTTAAATTTAACTCTAATTTTGCGATGCGTTAGGAAGTTTTTAATAAAATGGAGCATGTTGCCGTCTATGTTGTATTCTTTTAGGGTTTTTAGGATGTTGTGTCGCCATGTTGTGTCATACGCCTTTTCTAGGTCAAAGAATATAGCCAGTATTTCTTGTTTGTTTTGGAAAGCTTTTTCGATGTCCATTGTAATTGCTATTATTTGGTCTATTGTGGATCTGCCTCTGCGAAAGCCACATTGTTCCTTTGATATAACTTGGTCTTGTTCTAGTTTCCAGATTAGTCTTTTATTTATAATTTTTTCGAATACCTTGCAGAGTGTGTTAGATAAGGTGATTGGTCGATAACTTTGGGGATCTGTTTTACTTTTGTTGGGTTTTAGGATTGGGATTATTATACTTTCTGACCATTGTGTGGGGAAGGAATTTCTGAGCCATATTTGGTTGTATATATGGAGGAGGTGTTCTAGGGTCTCGTCTGGGAGTTGTTTCAGGAATTCAAATGGGATATTGTCAGGGCCGGGCGAGCTCTTATGTTTGGTTTCATTTATTACCGTTTGAAGTTCCCACATTGTTATGGGTTTGTTCAGTGGTGTGGTGTCCTTTGTAATTTTTATCGGTGTTCTTTCTTCCTCGTTCTTATAATGTATAAATTGGTCGTTAAAGTTATTATTGCTCGAGTTGTCTTCAAAAGTGTTAGCAATCTCATTTGCTATTTGTTTTGGGTCTGTTATTTTCTTGGCATCTTTTATGATAACAGTGGTAGGGTGACAATAGCTCTGGTTCTTTATTTTTCTTATTTTGTTCCATACTTCAGTTAGTGGTGTATCTGAAGTAAGTGTTGAGACATAGTTTCTCCAGGACTGTTTCTTGCTGTTTTTTATGATGAGGCGTGTTTTTGCTCGCGCTTTTTTATATTCAATTAAGTTCATCGTGCTTGGATTTTTTCTGTACGCATTGTGAGCTTTTTTCTTTTCTTGAATTGCGAGTTTGCAGTTTTTGTTCCACCATGGGACAGTCTTCTTTGTATTTACTTTCTTCTTCCCTATTGATTTGTCTGCTGCCTCGTTCATATTGTTTATTAGGTCTTGTATAAGCTCGCTGACATTTTCGGATATTATAGGCTTCCTGGTTCTCATTATTTCTTTAAATAGGTTCCATTTTGCTTTTTCTGTATTCCATTTAGGAGTCGGTTCGGGGGTTTGGTTTGTATTAGTTTGAGAAGAAATTTTCAAGGGGAAGTGGTCACTTCCATAAGAGGTGGGGAGAATTTCGAAGTGTAGTTTAGGTGCTATTGTGTGGTTGCAAAAGGCTAGGTCTATTATTGAGAATGTTCCAGATCTGCTGCAAAAGTGTGTTGGCGTATCGTCGTTTAATAGAATGTGGTTGTCGAAGGCATCTTCAATCACTTTTCCTCTCCTGTTCGTGATTGTAGATCCCCACGCTGCATTATGGGCGTTGAAGTCGCCTAGGATTATATGTGGGTTCGGTAATTGTTGGATTATTGCTTCTATTTCTGCTAGGTTTAGGTTTTTATCTGGTGGTATATATATATATATATATATATATATATATATATATATATATATATATATATATATGTTACAGATTGTTATTTCAGAAGGAAATTTTATGTTTACTGCTATTGTTTCTAGGTTGCTTTGTATGTGTATTTCTTTGGATGGTATGGAATTCTTTGTGCATATTGCTACTCCTCCGCTTGCGTGCTGTCTGTCAGCTCTATCTCTTCTGTAAACTTCGTATCCTTTCAAATTAAAGTCTGTGTTATTTTTCAGTTTAGTTTCCTGCGTGCAGATGACGTCTGGTTGATTTTCCGTTATTAGTAGTTGTAGTTCTGCGTAATGGCTCCGAATGCCATTACAATTCCAAGATATTATTTGACTTATTGTATTTGAGTGTTTGCGCTTAGTTGGTTGATTATTTTTGTGAAGCGGTACTTCATTGTTCTAGAAATTAAGTGTGGGTGTAATGATGATAACATTTCAACTAATTTGCTCGGGTTTTTGGTATATTCTTTTGCTAGTTCTGTTACGTCCGTTGTATGTTGAGCGTTTTCTATAAAGTCTTTTAGTAGTTTATATGTTATTATATATTTCTGAGGGTTTTCGTTAATTAGTTCTCTTGCTGGGGTCATTTGTTCATCTATGGTGACATTTGTTTTGGTATTTGGGGTTCTAGTAGTTCTAAGTTTCTTCTTCTTCATTTTATTTGTGGGAGTGGTTTCAGAGCAGTCAGATAGTTGACTGTCGGTGAGACTTGTTTGTGTGAGGGTTTCGTCATTAGTTGTTGCTTCATCTTTGTTGGTATCTTCCTCTATAGCTTCTGCAGTTCGTTTTCCACTTAGTGATGTTTTAGGTAGTAAGAATCTGTGTTTTGCTGTTATTGCTGATTCAGATTGGGTTGTGGGTGGTGTGTTTGTATCCATTTCGGTAGTCTGTTGGGTACACTTGGCTGCTATGTGTCCTTTTTTCTTGCATTTGGCACAAGTTGGTTCGTCAGTGGTGAGAAAGATTCTATACGGCGTGTCCTCGTGCTCGATTATTAGGGATGATGGTATTTGTTGATTTTTAGTTGATTTTATATATACCTGCCTTCGAAAACTTAAAATATGTGTGTAGTCAGCATCGTGAATTATTCCTTGTTTTAGAAATGTTATGTTGGATACCATATCTATTCCATTGTTTTTGAGCGTGTTTATTAGTATTTCGTTAGGAATTGTTGGGCATACGTTTGAAATTATTAATCTCTGAGCGGGTGTAATTAGTCTTCGTATTTCTATTTTTTGGTTGTTAATTGTTACTGTCGGATGTTCTCTAATTATTGTGTCAACAGTTTGTTTTGAATTAAGATAAATACACATTCTGTTGTTTGACATCCTAAAGGCGAAAGTGATATTTTTAGGTCCCACTATGTTTCCAATCGCTCTTATATAGTCTCCTAGTTCTGTTTCATCAGCAATTATCATGACGATAGCTTGTTCCTTTTTTGGGTAAATTATGTTTTGAGAAGCTTTGGATGCGTATGTTTGGTTTTGTGTTTTGTTTTGTTGGTTTTCTGTGTTGGTTGCGCTAGTAGTTGCGGAATTTACGTCGCAGCTATTCATTTTGGTTTATTTTTGTTTATTTCCTATAGTTAACATATTTATCGATAGTTCGGATAAGGTGGGATGAGCACTAGTTGTGCTTCTCGCCACTGGATGGCACTCCGAGTTACAGGTTCCTGTATCTCTTGTGCAATTGGATTGAACAGGTGGCGCTTAGAACAGTTTATATTTGATTGATGGGTGATAAATATGTTTTGTGAAGTTAGGTTAGGTTAGTAGGATTGGTAAGGGATTTATAAATATAGGGGATGGGTGGTATGGTGAATTTTATGCCGGGGTGAGACTAACCTTGTGATGTTGATGTAGTCTTCAGCACCAGAATTAAAACTCAATTTTAACACAGTTTGTAGCAAAATACGGTAGGTTTAGATTCGCGTGTCTGTCACCAGTCTTCACACTAGGACTTTCGTTTTGCATGTTTAAAACAGCATTTTTATCTTGCTTTCACCAACATTAGCTATTATACACGACAGAAACATGAATATTACAGTTTAAATACTTGAAAACAGCATTTAGTATGTTTTTGCAAGCTGAAAACAGCTATTTTATCTTGATTTTGCAAACATAAGCCATTACACACGACATGTACATGAATATGACAGTTTATATACTTGAAAACGTGTTTTGTATGCTTTTGCATGCTGAAAACAGCATTTTTATCTTGCTTTCACCAACATTAGCTATTATACACGACAGAAACATAAATATGACAGTTTATATACTTGAAAACGGAGTTTTGTATGCTTTTGCATGCTTAAAACAGCATTTTTATCTTGCTTTCACCAACATTTGCTATTATACACAACAGAAACATGAATATGACAGTTTAAATACTTGAAAACAGCATTTTGTATGTTTTTGCAAGCTGAAAACAGCTATTTTATCTTGATTTTGCAAACGTAAGCCATTACGCACGACATATACATGAATATGACTGTTTAAATACTTGAAAACGGTGTTTTGTATGCTTTTGCATGCTTAAAACAGCATTTTTATCTTACTTTCACCAACATTAGCTATTATACACGACATAAAGTTTAATATGACAGTTAAAATACATGAAAACAGCATTTTGTATGTTTTTGCAAGCTAAAAACAGCTATTTTATCTTGATTTTGCAAACATAAGCCATTACATACGACATATACATGAATATGACAGTTTAAATACTTTAAAACGGTGTTTTGTAAGCTTTTGCATGCTTAAAACTGCATTTTTATCTTACTTTCACCAACATTAGCTATTATACACGACAGAAACATGAATATGACAGTTTAATTACTTGAAAACAGCATTTTGTGTATTTTTGCAAGATGTAAACAGCTATTTTATCTTGATTTTGTAAACATAAGCCATTACACACGACATATACATGAATATGACAGTTTAAATACTTGAAAACGGTGTTTTGTATGCTTTTGCATGCTTAAAACCGCATTTTTATCTTGCTTTCACCAACATTAGCTATTATACACGACAGAAACATAAATATGACAGTTTAAATACTTGAAAACAGTGTTTTGTATGCTTTTGCATGCTTAAAACAGCATTTTTATCTTGCTTTCACCAACATTAGCTATTATGCACGACAGAAACATGAATATGACAGTTTAAATACTTGAAAACAGCATTTTGTATGTTTTTGCAAGCTGAAAACAGCTATTTTATCTTGATTTTGCAAACATAAGCCATTACACACGACATATACATGAATATGACATTTTAAATACTTATAAAAGCTGTTTTGTATGCTTTTGCATGCTTAATACAGCATTTTTATCATGCTTTCACCAACATTAGCTATTATACACGACAGAAACATGAATATGACAGTTTAAATACTTGAAAACGGTGTTTTGTATGCTTTTGCATGCTTAAAACAGCATTTTTATCTTGTTTTCACCAACATTAGCTATTATGCACGACAGAAACATGAATATGACAGTTTATATACTTGAAAACAGCATTTTGTATGTTTTTGCAAGCTAAAAACATTTATTTTATCATTGTTTTGCAAGCATAAGCCATTACACACGACATGTACTTGAATATGATAGTTTAAATACTTTAAAACGGTGTCTTGTATGCTTTTGTATGCTTAAAACAGCATTTTTATCTTGCTTTCACCAACATTAGCTATTATACACGACAGAAACATGAATATGACAGTTTAAATACTTAAAAACAGCATTTTGTATGTTTTTGCAAGCTGAAAACAGCTATTTTATCTTGATTTTGCAAACGTAAGCCACTACACACGACATATACATGAATATGACTGTTTAAATACTTGAAAACGGTGTTTTGTATGCTTTTGCATGCTTAAAACAGCATTTTTATCTTGCTTTCTCCAACATTAGCTATTATACATGACAGAAACATGAATATGACAGTTTAAATACTTGAAAACGGTGTTTTGCATGCTTTTGCATGCTTAAAACAGCATTTTTTACTTGCTTTCACCAACATTAGCTATTATAAACGACAGAAACATGAATATGACAGTTTAAATACTTGAAAACAGCATTTTGTATGTTTTTGCAAGCTGAAAACAGCTATTTTATGTTGATTTTGCAAACATAAGCCATTACACACGACATGTACATGAATATGACAGTTTAAATACTTGAAAACGGTGTTTTGTTTGCTTTTGCATGCTTAAAACAACATTTTTATCTTGCTTTCACCAACATTAGCTATTATACACGACAGAAACATGAATATGACAGTTTAAATTCTTGAAAACAGCATTTTGTATGTTTTTGCAAGCTGAAAACAGCTATTTGATCTTGATTTTGCAAACATAAGCGATTACACACAACATATACATGAATATGACAGTTTAAATACATGAAAACGGTGTTTAGTATGCTTTTGCATGCTTAAAACGCCAATATTAGCTATTATACACGACAGAAACATGAATATGACAGTTTAAATACTTAAAAACAGCATTTTGTATGTTTTTGCAAGCTGAAAACAGCTATTTTATCTTGATTTTGCAAACATAAGCCATTACACACTACATATACATAAATATGACAGTTTAAATACTTGAAAACGGTGTTTTTATGCTTTTGCATGTTTAAAACAGCATTTTTATCTTGCTTTCACCAATATTAGCTATTATACACGACAGAAACATGAATATGACAGTTTAAATACTTAAAAACAGCATTTAGTATGTTTTTGCAAGCTGAAAACAGCTATTTTATCTTGATTTTGCAAACATAAGCCATTACACACGACATGTACATGAATATGACAGTTTATATACTTGAAAACGTGTTTTGTATGCTTTTGTATGCTGAAAACAGCATTTTTATCTTGCTTTCACCAACATTAGCTATTATACACGACAGAAACATAAATATTACAGTTTATATACTTGAAAACGATGTTTTGTATGCTTTTGCATGCTTAAAACAGCATTTTTATCTTGCTTTCACCAAATTTGCTATTATACACAACAGAAACATGAATATGACAGTTTAAATACTTGAAAACAGCATTTTGTATGTTTTTGCAAGCTGAAAACAGCTATTTTATCTTGATTTTGCAAACGTAAGCCATTACGCACGACATATATATGAATATGACTGTTTAAATACTTGAAAACGGTGTTTTGTATGCTTTTGCATGCTTAAAACAGCATTTTTATATTGCTTTTACCAACATTAGCTTCATACACGACAGAAACATAAATATGACAGTTTAAATACATGAATACAGCATTTTGTATGTTTTTGCAAGCTGAAAACAGCTATTTTATCTTGATTTTGCAAACATAAGCCATTACACACGACATATACATGAATATGACATTTTAAATACTTAAAAACGGTGTTTTGTATGCTTTTGCATGCTTAAAACAGCATTTTTATCTTACTTTCACCAACATTAGCTATTATACACGACATAAAGTTTAATATGACAGTTTAAATACATGAAAACAGCATTTTGTATGTTTTTGCAAGCTGAAAACAGCTATTTTATCTTGATTTTGCAAACATAAGCCATTACATACGACATATACATGAATATGACAGTTTAAATACTTTAAAACGGTGTTTTGTAAGCTTTTGCATGCTTAAAACAGCATTTTGTGTATTTTTGCAAGATGTAAACAGCTATTTTATCTTGATTTTGTAAACATAAGCCATTACACACGACATATACATGAATATGACAGTTTAAATACTTGAAAACGGTGTTTTGTATGCTTTTGCATGCTTAAAACAGCATTTTTATCTTGCTTTCACCAACATTAGCTATTATACACGACAGAAACATAAATATGACAGTTTAAATACTTGAAAACAGTGTTTTGTATGCTTTTGCATGCTTAAAACAGCATTTTTATCTTGCTTTCACCAACATTAGCTATTATGCACGACAGAAACATGAATATGACAGTTTAAATACTTGAAAACAGCATTTTGTATGTTTTTGCAAGCTGAAAACAGCTATTTTATCTTGATTTTGCAAACATAAGCCATTACACACGACATATACATGAATATGACATTTTAAATACTTATAAACGCTGTTTTGTATGCTTTTGCATGCTTAATACAGCATTTTTATCTTGCTTTCACCAACATTAGCTATTATACACGACAAAAACATGAATATGACAGTTTAAATACTTGAAAACGGTGTTTTGTATGCTTTTGCATGCTTAAAACAGCATTTTTATCTTGTTTTCACCAACATTAGCTATTATGCACGACAGAAACATGAATATGACAGTTTAAATACTTGAAAACAGCATTTTGTATGTTTTTGCAAGCTAAAAACATTTATTTTATCATTATTTTGCAAGCATAAGCCATTACACACGACATGTACTTGAATATGACAGTTTAAATACTTGAAAACGGTGTCTTGTATGCTTTTGTATGCTTAAAACAGCATTTTTATCTTGCTTTCACCAACATTAGCTATTATACACGACAGAAACATGAATATGACAGTTTAAATACTTAAAAACAGCATTTTGTATATTTTTGCAAGCTGAAAACAGCTATTTTTCTTGATTTTGCAAACATAAGCCATTACAACCGACATGTACATGAATATGACAGTTTAAATACTTGAAAACGGTGTTTTGTATGCTTTTGCATGCTTAAAACAGCATTTTTATCTTGCTTTCACCAACATTGGCTATTATACACGACAGAAACATGAATATGACAGTTTAAATACTTGAAAACAGCATTATGTATGTTTTTGCATGCTGAAAACAGCTATTTTATCTTGATTTTGCAAACATAAGTCATTACATACGACATGTACATGAATATGACAGTTTAAATACTTGAAAACAGCATTGTGTATGGTTTTGCAAGCTGAAAACAGCATTGTGTATGGTTTTGCAAGCTGAAAACAGCTATTTTATCTTGATTTTGCAAAACATAAGCCATTACACACGACATATACATGAATATGACAGTTTAAATACTTTAAAACGGTGTTTTGTATGCTTTTGCATGCTTAAAACTGCATTTTTATCTTGCTTTCACCAACATTAGCTATTATACACGACAGAAACATGAATATGACAGTTTAAATACTTGAAAACAGATTTTTGTATGTTTTTGCAAGCTGAAAACAGCTATTTTATCTTAATTTTGCAAACATAAACCATTGAACAGGACATATTCATGAATATGACAGTTTAAATACTTGAAAACGGTGTTTTGTATGCTTTTGCATACTTAAAACAGCATTTTTATCTTGCTTTCTCCTACATTAGCCATTATACACGACCGAAACTTGAATATGACAGTTTAAATACTTGAAAACAGCATTTTGTATGTTTTGCAAGCTGAAAACAGCTATTTTATCTTGATTTTGCAAACATAAGCCATTACACACAACATATACACGAATATGACAGTTTAAATACTTGAAAACGGTGTTTTGTATGCTTTTGCATGCTTAAAACAGCATTTTTATCTTGCTTTCACCAACATAAGCTATTATACACGACAGAAACATGAATATGACAGTTTAAATACTTGAAAACGGTGTTTTGTATGCTTTTGTATGCTTAAAACAGCATTTTTATCTTGCTTTCACTAACATTAGCTATTATACACGACAGAAACATAAATATGACAGTTTAAATACTTAAAAACAGCATTTTGCATGTTTTTGCAAGCTGAAAACAGCTATTTTATCTTGATTTTGCAAACATAAGCCATTACACACGACATATACATGAATATGACATTTTAAATACTTATAAACGCTGTTTTGTATGCTTTTGCATGCTTAATACAGCATTTTTATCTTGCTTTCACCAACATTAGCTATTATACACGACAAAAACATGAATATGACAGTTTAAATACTTGAAAACGGTGTTTTGTATGCTTTTGCATGCTTAAAACAGCATTTTTATCTTGTTTTCACCAACATTAGCTATTATGCACGACAGAAACATGAATATGACAGTTTAAATACTTGAAAACAGCATTTTGTATGTTTTTGCAAGCTAAAAACATTTATTTTATCATTATTTTGCAAGCATAAGCCATTACACACGACATGTACTTGAATATGACAGTTTAAATACTTGAAAACGGTGTCTTGTATGCTTTTGTATGCTTAAAACAGCATTTTTATCTTGCTTTCACCAACATTAGCTATTATACACGACAGAAACATGAATATGACAGTTTAAATACTTAAAAACAGCATTTTGTATATTTTTGCAAGCTGAAAACAGCTATTTTTCTTGATTTTGCAAACATAAGCCATTACAACCGACATGTACATGAATATGACAGTTTAAATACTTGAAAACGGTGTTTTGTATGCTTTTGCATGCTTAAAACAGCATTTTTATCTTGCTTTCACCAACATTGGCTATTATACACGACAGAAACATGAATATGACAGTTTAAATACTTGAAAACAGCATTATGTATGTTTTTGCATGCTGAAAACAGCTATTTTATCTTGATTTTGCAAACATAAGTCATTACATACGACATGTACATGAATATGACAGTTTAAATACTTGAAAACAGCATTGTGTATGGTTTTGCAAGCTGAAAACAGCATTGTGTATGGTTTTGCAAGCTGAAAACAGCTATTTTATCTTGATTTTGCAAAACATAAGCCATTACACACGACATATACATGAATATGACAGTTTAAATACTTTAAAACGGTGTTTTGTATGCTTTTGCATGCTTAAAACTGCATTTTTATCTTGCTTTCACCAACATTAGCTATTATACACGACAGAAACATGAATATGACAGTTTAAATACTTGAAAACAGATTTTTGTATGTTTTTGCAAGCTGAAAACAGCTATTTTATCTTAATTTTGCAAACATAAACCATTGAACAGGACATATTCATGAATATGACAGTTTAAATACTTGAAAACGGTGTTTTGTATGCTTTTGCATACTTAAAACAGCATTTTTATCTTGCTTTCTCCTACATTAGCCATTATACACGACCGAAACTTGAATATGACAGTTTAAATACTTGAAAACAGCATTTTGTATGTTTTGCAAGCTGAAAACAGCTATTTTATCTTGATTTTGCAAACATAAGCCATTACACACAACATATACACGAATATGACAGTTTAAATACTTGAAAACGGTGTTTTGTATGCTTTTGCATGCTTAAAACAGCATTTTTATCTTGCTTTCACCAACATAAGCTATTATACACGACAGAAACATGAATATGACAGTTTAAATACTTGAAAACGGTGTTTTGTATGCTTTTGTATGCTTAAAACAGCATTTTTATCTTGCTTTCACTAACATTAGCTATTATACACGACAGAAACATAAATATGACAGTTTAAATACTTAAAAACAGCATTTTGCATGTTTTTGCAAGCTGAAAACAGCTATTTTTCTTGATTTTGCAAACATAAGCCATTACACACGACATATACATAAATATGACAGTTTAAATACTTGAAAACGGTGTTTTTATGCTTTTGCATGTTTTTTTTTTTTTTTTATTTAGGAAAAAAAGGGCTTCGACTGCGCGGTCATATGGCCCTGGTACAGTTGTTGTTACATTATAGATTGTAATATTACAGTTTATTTACAGGTAGAAGTTAATAGTAATGTTTATATTTTACAGAATATTTCAATAGCCTTTAAATATAGTATTATGTTCTTCTCAGCAGTCGGGTCGTTTTTTAGGGCTTCCGCTATTTGGGATGGAATGCTAAACTGTTGTCGTTAGTTGGTGTAGAGGGGACATTCTGTGATAATATGTTTTACAGTTAATCTTGTGTTGCAGTTGGTGCACTCAGGTGGGTCAGTTCTTTCTAATATATGATTATGTGTTAAGCGCGTGTGTCCTATTCGTGTTCTTGTTAGGATTACTTGTTCCTTTCGTGGTCCGTGTTGTTTCCATATTGATGTATCTTGTTTTATTTCTCTTAGCTTATTATTAGTAGTTGTGTTCCATGTTTGTGACCATTCGTTGTTAATAGCTGCTTTAATTATTTTTTTCCAATCGTTTGATGTTGGAGATTTTTCTACTTGCGGGTGTTGGATAGATGTCTTAGCCGCAATGTCTGCCTTTTCATTTCCCGGTATACCTACGTGGGATGGTATCCACACAAATAGAATGTTGATATGTTTTTGGTTGATAAGTAGGAGGAGTTTTTGAATTTCTTGTATTATTTTCTTTCTGGGGTACATAGAATTTATACTTGTGATAGCTCCGTATGAATCCGAGCAGATGATGTAGTTTTTGTGTGTGTGGTTTTGTTGATGGATGATTTCTAAACTTTGTCTTATCGCTTCGACTTCAGCAGTGTATATGCTTGTGAACGATGGAAGGTGAAAGTAGTAGGTATGGTTTTCCGTCACCACTGCTGCTCCTGTTTTGTTGCTTGTCTTTGTGCCGTCGGTGTATATAAATTCGTGGTTCTTATATTTTTTTGGATCTCCTTGAATTGGCTTCGATAGTACTCATTTGGCATATCTTCTTTTCGGTATGCGATGGAGAGATCTAGGATACATTTGGGAGTGGGGGTGGTCCATGGTGGGATATTATTTTGGTAGTCGTTTTCTGGTAAGGGGAATGTTTGGTTGAGGGCTTGAATTTCAGCTTTCAAGCGTATGAGGTACGGGTTATTTTCTTTGACTCCTATGGAGTTTAGTGTGGTGTAGAAAATCCTGTTGTGGTTGGGGTGGTCTGGATTACTTGCTAGGTTGGTAAGATAGGAAGTTATTAGATGTTTTCTTCTAAACGATAGGGGTTGTTGGTTTGACTCTATTAAAATGGATGTAATGGGACTTGTTCTTAGCGCACCTGTTATTTGCCTTAGGGCTGCATTGTGTATTGGTTCAATAATTTTTAGGAGATGGTGTTTGGCTTGTGAGTACGCTATGCTTCCATAGTCTATTTTTGAAAGGATTAAGCTTTTGTAAGTGTTAAGGAGTGTGTCCCTGTCAGCTCCCCAATCGTGGTGTGCCAGTATTTTTATAATATTTAATCTTTTGTACGTTTCTGTTTTTAGTTGTAGTAGGTGTGGTTTCCATGTTAGTTTTGAGTCCAGTATCAATCCTAGGAATTTGAAATTGTTAGTGTATGATATGTTTTGCCCGTCATAGTTGAGAGGAGGCGGGGTTTGAGGGCGGCGTTTCCTTGTAAAATGCATGGCTTTTGTCTTTGTGGTCGAAATTTTAAATCCGGTGTTTAGTGTCCATGTTTTTATATTATTTAGTGCTCTGTTCAAATGTTCGTGGATTGTCGTCATATTTACTCCTTTGCAATAAATGCAAAGGTCGTCTGCGAAAAGTAGTGCTTTGATTGGAATAGGGATGCTATTTATGACTTTATTTATGGCTATAAGGAACAATGTGACGCTAATTACTGAACCTTGCGGTATTCCGTTTTCGAGGACTTTGGTGTCTGAGAATTGGTTTTTAAATTTAACTCTAATTTTGCGATGCGTTAGGAAGTTTTTAATAAAATGGAGCATGTTGCCGTCTATGTTGTATTCTTTTAGGGTATTTAGGATGTTGTGTCGCCATGTTGTGTCATACGCCTTTTCTAGGTCAAAGAATATAGCCAGTATTTCTTGTTTGTTTTGGAAAGCTTTTTCGATGTCCATTGTAATTGCTATTATTTGGTCTATTGTGGATCTGCCTCTGCGAAAGCCACATTGTTCCTTTGATATAACTTGGTCTTGTTCTAGTTTCCAGATTAGTCTTTTATTTATAATTTTTTCGAATACCTTGCAGAGTGTGTTAGATAAGGTGATTGGTCGATAACTTTGGGGATCTGTTTTACTTTTGTTGGGTTTTAGGATTGGGATTATTATACTTTCTGACCATTGTGTGGGGAAGGAATTTCTGAGCCATATTTGGTTGTATATATGGAGGAGGTGTTCTAGGGTCTCGTCTGGGAGTTGTTTCAGGAATTCAAATGGGATATTGTCAGGGCCGGGCGAGCTCTTATGTTTGGTTTCATTTATTACCGTTTGAAGTTCCCACATTGTTATGGGTTTGTTCAGTGGTGTGGTGTCCTTTGTAATTTTTATCGGTGTTCTTTCTTCCTCGTTCTTATAATGTATAAATTGGTCGTTAAAGTTATTATTGCTCGAGTTGTCTTCAAAAGTGTTAGCAATCTCATTTGCTATTTGTTTTGGGTCTGTTATTTTCTTGGCATCTTTTATGATAACAGTGGTAGGGTGACAATAGCTCTGGTTCTTTATTTTTCTTATTTTGTTCCATACTTCAGTTAGTGGTGTATCTGAAGTAAGTGTTGAGACATAGTTTCTCCAGGACTGTTTCTTGCTGTTTTTTATGATGAGGCGTGTTTTTGCTCGCGCTTTTTTATATTCAATTAAGTTCATCGTGCTTGGATTTTTTCTGTACGCATTGTGAGCTTTTTTCTTTTCTTGAATTGCGAGTTTGCAGTTTTTGTTCCACCATGGGACAGTCTTCTTTGTATTTACTTTCTTCTTCCCTATTGATTTGTCTGCTGCCTCGTTCATATTGTTTATTAGGTCTTGTATAAGCTCGCTGACATTTTCGGATATTATAGGCTTCCTGGTTCTCATTATTTCTTTAAATAGGTTCCATTTTGCTTTTTCTGTATTCCATTTAGGAGTCGGTTCGGGGGTTTGGTTTGTATTAGTTTGAGAAGAAATTTTCAAGGGGAAGTGGTCACTTCCATAAGAGGTGGGGAGAATTTCGAAGTGTAGTTTAGGTGCTATTGTGTGGTTGCAAAAGGCTAGGTCTATTATTGAGAATGTTCCAGATCTGCTGCAAAAGTGTGTTGGCGTATCGTCGTTTAATAGAATGTGGTTGTCGAAGGCATCTTCAATCACTTTTCCTCTCCTGTTCGTGATTGTAGATCCCCACGCTGCATTATGGGCGTTGAAGTCGCCTAGGATTATATGTGGGTTCGGTAATTGTTGGATTATTGCTTCTATTTCTGCTAGGTTTAGGTTTTTATCTGGTGGTATATATATATATATATATATATATATATATATATATATATATATATATATGTTACAGATTGTTATTTCAGAAGGAAATTTTATGTTTACTGCTATTGTTTCTAGGTTGCTTTGTATGTGTATTTCTTTGGATGGTATGGAATTCTTTGTGCATATTGCTACTCCTCCGCTTGCGTGCTGTCTGTCAGCTCTATCTCTTCTGTAAACTTCGTATCCTTTCAAATTAAAGTCTGTGTTATTTTTCAGTTTAGTTTCCTGCGTGCAGATGACGTCTGGTTGATTTTCCGTTATTAGTAGTTGTAGTTCTGCGTAATGGCTCCGAATGCCATTACAATTCCAAGATATTATTTGACTTATTGTATTTGAGTGTTTGCGCTTAGTTGGTTGATTATTTTTGTGAAGCGGTACTTCATTGTTCTAGAAATTAAGTGTGGGTGTAATGATGATAACATTTCAACTAATTTGCTCGGGTTTTTGGTATATTCTTTTGCTAGTTCTGTTACGTCCGTTGTATGTTGAGCGTTTTCTATAAAGTCTTTTAGTAGTTTATATGTTATTATATATTTCTGAGGGTTTTCGTTAATTAGTTCTCTTGCTGGGGTCATTTGTTCATCTATGGTGACATTTGTTTTGGTATTTGGGGTTCTAGTAGTTCTAAGTTTCTTCTTCTTCATTTTATTTGTGGGAGTGGTTTCAGAGCAGTCAGATAGTTGACTGTCGGTGAGACTTGTTTGTGTGAGGGTTTCGTCATTAGTTGTTGCTTCATCTTTGTTGGTATCTTCCTCTATAGCTTCTGCAGTTCGTTTTCCACTTAGTGATGTTTTAGGTAGTAAGAATCTGTGTTTTGCTGTTATTGCTGATTCAGATTGGGTTGTGGGTGGTGTGTTTGTATCCATTTCGGTAGTCTGTTGGGTACACTTGGCTGCTATGTGTCCTTTTTTCTTGCATTTGGCACAAGTTGGTTCGTCAGTGGTGAGAAAGATTCTATACGGCGTGTCCTCGTGCTCGATTATTAGGGATGATGGTATTTGTTGATTTTTAGTTGATTTTATATATACCTGCCTTCGAAAACTTAAAATATGTGTGTAGTCAGCATCGTGAATTATTCCTTGTTTTAGAAATGTTATGTTGGATACCATATCTATTCCATTGTTTTTGAGCGTGTTTATTAGTATTTCGTTAGGAATTGTTGGGCATACGTTTGAAATTATTAATCTCTGAGCGGGTGTAATTAGTCTTCGTATTTCTATTTTTTGGTTGTTAATTGTTACTGTCGGATGTTCTCTAATTATTGTGTCAACAGTTTGTTTTGAATTAAGATAAATACACATTCTGTTGTTTGACATCCTAAAGGCGAAAGTGATATTTTTAGGTCCCACTATGTTTCCAATCGCTCTTATATAGTCTCCTAGTTCTGTTTCATCAGCAATTATCATGACGATAGCTTGTTCCTTTTTTGGGTAAATTATGTTTTGAGAAGCTTTGGATGCGTATGTTTGGTTTTGTGTTTTGTTTTGTTGGTTTTCTGTGTTGGTTGCGCTAGTAGTTGCGGAATTTACGTCGCAGCTATTCATTTTGGTTTATTTTTGTTTATTTCCTATAGTTAACATATTTATCGATAGTTCGGATAAGGTGGGATGAGCACTAGTTGTGCTTCTCGCCACTGGATGGCACTCCGAGTTACAGGTTCCTGTATCTCTTGTGCAATTGGATTGAACAGGTGGCGCTTAGAACAGTTTATATTTGATTGATGGGTGATAAATATGTTTTGTGAAGTTAGGTTAGGTTAGTAGGATTGGTAAGGGATTTATAAATATAGGGGATGGGTGGTATGGTGAATTTTATGCCGGGGTGAGACTAACCTTGTGATGTTGATGTAGTCTTCAGCACCAGAATTAAAACTCAATTTTAACACAGTTTGTAGCAAAATACGGTAGGTTTAGATTCGCGTGTCTGTCACCAGTCTTCACACTAGGACTTTCGTTTTGCATGTTTAAAACAGCATTTTTATCTTGCTTTCACCAACATTAGCTATTATACACGACAGAAACATGAATATTACAGTTTAAATACTTGAAAACAGCATTTAGTATGTTTTTGCAAGCTGAAAACAGCTATTTTATCTTGATTTTGCAAACATAAGCCATTACACACGACATGTACATGAATATGACAGTTTATATACTTGAAAACGTGTTTTGTATGCTTTTGCATGCTGAAAACAGCATTTTTATCTTGCTTTCACCAACATTAGCTATTATACACGACAGAAACATAAATATGACAGTTTATATACTTGAAAACGGAGTTTTGTATGCTTTTGCATGCTTAAAACAGCATTTTTATCTTGCTTTCACCAACATTTGCTATTATACACAACAGAAACATGAATATGACAGTTTAAATACTTGAAAACAGCATTTTGTATGTTTTTGCAAGCTGAAAACAGCTATTTTATCTTGATTTTGCAAACGTAAGCCATTACGCACGACATATACATGAATATGACTGTTTAAATACTTGAAAACGGTGTTTTGTATGCTTTTGCATGCTTAAAACAGCATTTTTATCTTACTTTCACCAACATTAGCTATTATACACGACATAAAGTTTAATATGACAGTTAAAATACATGAAAACAGCATTTTGTATGTTTTTGCAAGCTAAAAACAGCTATTTTATCTTGATTTTGCAAACATAAGCCATTACATACGACATATACATGAATATGACAGTTTAAATACTTTAAAACGGTGTTTTGTAAGCTTTTGCATGCTTAAAACTGCATTTTTATCTTACTTTCACCAACATTAGCTATTATACACGACAGAAACATGAATATGACAGTTTAATTACTTGAAAACAGCATTTTGTGTATTTTTGCAAGATGTAAACAGCTATTTTATCTTGATTTTGTAAACATAAGCCATTACACACGACATATACATGAATATGACAGTTTAAATACTTGAAAACGGTGTTTTGTATGCTTTTGCATGCTTAAAACAGCATTTTTATCTTGCTTTCACCAACATTAGCTATTATACACGACAGAAACATAAATATGACAGTTTAAATACTTGAAAACAGTGTTTTGTATGCTTTTGCATGCTTAAAACAGCATTTTTATCTTGCTTTCACCAACATTAGCTATTATGCACGACAGAAACATGAATATGACAGTTTAAATACTTGAAAACAGCATTTTGTATGTTTTTGCAAGCTGAAAACAGCTATTTTATCTTGATTTTGCAAACATAAGCCATTACACACGACATATACATGAATATGACATTTTAAATACTTATAAACGCTGTTTTGTATGCTTTTGCATGCTTAATACAGCATTTTTATCATGCTTTCACCAACATTAGCTATTATACACGACAGAAACATGAATATGACAGTTTAAATACTTGAAAACGGTGTTTTGTATGCTTTTGCATGCTTAAAACAGCATTTTTATCTTGTTTTCACCAACTTTAGCTATTATGCACGACAGAAACATGAATATGACAGTTTAAATACTTGAAAACAGCATTTTGTATGTTTTTGCAAGCTAAAAACATTTATTTTATCATTGTTTTGCAAGCATAAGCCATTACACACGACATGTACTTGAATATGATAGTTTAAATACTTGAAAACGGTGTCTTGTATGCTTTTGTATGCTTAAAACAGCATTTTTATCTTGCTTTCACCAACATTAGCTATTATACACGACAGAAACATGAATATGACAGTTTAAATACTTAAAAACAGCATTTTGTATGTTTTTGCAAGCTGAAAACAGCTATTTTTCTTGATTTTGCAAACATAAGCCATTACAACCGACATGTACATGAATATGACAGTTTAAATACTTGAAAACGGTGTTTTGTATGCTTTTGCATGCTTAAAACAGCATTTTTATCTTGCTTTCACCAACATTGGCTATTATACACGACAGAAACATGAATATGACAGTTTAAATACTTGAAAACAGCATTATGTATGTTTTTGCATGCTGAAAACAGCTATTTTATTTTGATTTTGCAAACATAAGTCATTACATACGACATGTACATGAATATGACAGTTTAAATACTTGAAAACAGCATTGTGTATGGTTTTGCAAGCTGAAAACAGCTATTTTATCTTGATTTTGCAAAACATAAGCCATTACACACGACATATACATGAATATGACAGTTTAAATACTTGAAAACGGTGTTTTGTATGCTTTTGCATGCTTAAAACTGCATTTTTATCTTGCTTTCACCAACATTAGCTATTATACACGACAGAAACATGAATATGACAGTTTAAATACTTGAAAACAGATTTTTGTATGTTTTTGCAAGCTGAAAACAGCTATTTTATCTTAATTTTGCAAACATAAACCATTGAACAGGACATATTCATGAATATGACAGTTTAAATACTTGAAAACGGTGTTTTGTATGCTTTTGCATACTTAAAACAGCATTTTTATCTTGCTTTCTCCTACATTAGCCATTATACACGACCGAAACTTGAATATGACAGTTTAAATACTTGAAAACAGCATTTTGTATGTTTTGCAAGCTGAAAACAGCTATTTTATCTTGATTTTGCAAACATAAGCCATTACACACAACATATACACGAATATGACAGTTTAAATACTTGAAAACGGTGTTTTGTATGCTTTTGCATGCTTAAAACAGCATTTTTATCTTGCTTTCACCAACATAAGCTATTATACACGACAGAAACATGAATATGACAGTTTAAATACTTGAAAACGGTGTTTTGTATGCTTTTGTATGCTTAAAACAGCATTTTTATCTTGCTTTCACTAACATTAGCTATTATACACGACAGAAACATAAATATGACAGTTTAAATACTTAAAAACAGCATTTTGTATGTTTTTGCAAGCTGAAAACAGCTATTTTTCTTGATTTTGCAAACATAAGCCATTACACACGACATGTACATGAATATGACTGTTAAATACTTGAAAACGGTGTTTTGTATGCTTAAAACTGCATTTTTATCTTGCTTTCACCAACATTAGCTATTATACACGACAGAAACATGAATATGACAGTTTAAATACTTGAAAACAGCATTTTGTATGTTTTTGCAAGCTGAAAACAGCTATTTTTCTTGATTTTGCAAACACATGCCATTACACACGACATGTACATGAATATGAGAGTTTAAATACCTAAAAACGGTGTTTTGTATGCTTTTGCATACTTAAAACAGCATTTTTATCTTCCTTTCACCAACATTAGCTATTATACACGACAGAAACATGAATATGACAGTTTAAATACTTGAAAACAGCATATTGTATGTTTTGCAAGCTGAAAACAGCTATTTTATCTTGATTTTGCAAACATAAGCCACTACACACGACATATACATGAATATGACTGTTTAAATACTTGAAAACCGTGTTTTGTATGCTTTTGCGTGCTTAAAACAGTATTTTTTTATTGCTTTCACCAACATTAGCTATTATACACGACAGAAACATGATTATGACAGTTTAAATACTTGAAAACAGCATTTTGTATGTTTTATCAAGCTGAAAACAGCTATTTTATCTTGATTTTGCAAACATAAGCCATTACACACGACATATACATAAATATGACAGTTTAAATACTTGAAAACGGTGTTTTTATGCTTTTGCATGTTTAAAACAGCATTTTTATCTTGCTTTCACAAACATTAGCTATTATACACGACAGAAACATGAATATTACAGTTTAAATACTTGAAAACAGCATTTAGTATGTTTTTGCAAGCTGAAAACAGCTATTTTATCTTGATTTTGCAAACATAAGCCATTACACACGACATGTACATGAATATGAAAGTTTATATACTTGAAAACGTGTTTTGTATGCTTTTGCATGCTGAAAACAGCATTTTAATCTTGCTTTCACCAACATTAGCTATTATACACGACAGAAACATAAATATGACAGTTTATATACTTGAAAACGGAGTTTTGTATGCTTTTGCATGCTTAAAACAGCATTTTTATCTTGCTTTCACCAACATTTGCTATTATACAC
>CAWWDY010002343.1:0-15809 GCA_963942605.1 Poecilus cupreus
TAAATATGACAGTTTAAATACTTGAAAACGGTGTTTTGAATGTTTTTGCATGCTTAAAAGTGCATTTTTATCTTGCTTTCACCAACATTAGCTATTATACACGACAAAAACATGAACATGACAATTTAAAAACTTGAAAACAGCATTTTGTATGTTTTTGCAAGCTGAAAACAGCTTTTTTATTTTGATTTTGCAAACATAAGCCATTACACACGACATATACATGAACATAACAGTTTAAATACTTGAAAACGGTGTTTTGTATGCTTTTGCATGCTTAAAACAGCATTTTTATATTGCTTTCACCAACATTAGCTATTATACACGACAGAAACATGAATATGACACTTTAAATACATGAAAACGGTGTTTTGTATGCTTTTGCATGCTTTAACCAGCATTTTTATCTTGCTTTCGCCAACATTAGCTATTATACACGACAGAAACATGAATATGACAGTTTAAATACTTGAAAACAGCATTTTGTATGTTTTTGCAAGCTGAAAACAGCTATTTATCTTGATTTTGCAAACATAAGCCATTACACACGACATATACACATAATAGAACAAATTTACAATAGTTTGAAATATAAAAAACTAATTAACACTAAAATTTTTCCCCACATAACTACCCCCCAAAACTTCATCACAATCCCTTACTACAAAAATATCTTTTCATGTCTAAAACAAACAGCATCAGATTATAATTTAACACTAACATCAAAATCACACCCAAACTTAAACAATATTTTAAATAATAGTAAACCAAAAACAGATTATAAAGAAAAAAGCGGAATTTATAAAATAGCTTGCAACGATTGTAATAAAATATACATAGGCCTAACCACCAGAAACATAAATACCAGATTCAAAGAACACATCAAAAACAAACCCCACTCAGCCTTTGGTAGTCATCTAATAGAAAACAAACACAACACTTCACTATCAAACACAACACTTTTACAATCAGAAACAAACTAATATTACTAGAACAATACGAAATTCTCAAACACAAAAACAAAGAAAATAACCTTCTAAACGACATCACGGACTTTCCAGAGCATCATATTTTTTAAAAACTTACCGCCATTTAAAACCTAACAGACATAAATACCCCAACAAATTTTTCACCAACACCAACAACGTAAATCTGTCAAATCATTGCATCGTTTCCTCGTGACCAAACAACAACTCATCCTATTGAATCCAACTTATCATACGTTTAATTTCTGCTTAAAACACAAAACCAAATGTTTCAACTGCTTTTATAACTCTGACGGTTAGTATTTCCATATAATTTTATATATTTAACATTTTCTGTGTCATTATTCTCAGGATCACATAACCTTCTTTTATCACATGTTAAACTTAATATAATTGCTGTAAATATCTACCATCAACATTAACATATTTTTATATCTCACTTTGTACAATTCTTAAACACATTCTATGTAAAATGTATATTTATTTATATATATATATATATATATATATATATATATATATATATATATATATATATATATGTATAATTTCAGTCGTTGACCTGATGATGACTAAATAAAGAAGTCGAAATCGATCGTCAAATAGAATAGTATCAAATTACAACCAGCCTGCTTTCCTTCCTCAAATTTTAATTTAAATAATGCAGACTGAACTGGAGCAATTCATCTACAAAATAGAATCAATGGAGATATCCTTGAAACTCCGCCAGTTGAAATTTACATTACAAAAACGTCATAACGTCCAACAACATTCTACCAAAATTCCTGAAGATCAATTTTAAAAACCACATTTCAAACAGTCACAAGGAAACGATTCATTCACAATTGCTACAAAGTGAAATAAAACGTCAACAAGCTATAAGCTCTTTCATCGACACAAAACTTAAATTTTTTCATCACCACTTACTCCAATATCTACACACATTAGAATATGAAACACTCATCTCACAATTAGAAGAAGGAATTATTTACAGCAACTATAAAAAAAGACCAAGAAAGAAGATTAAAATTAAATCAACTAATCAAGAACAAACAACAAGAAATAAATAAACAAAATGAGAAGATACAACAGAAGAAAGAAACAATTTTAACAAACAACACACACCAATTCCCACCTCGCACAACCAATCTATCTAATACAGCACTAACTCCATCAGAAGAAGAAACTTTAAACCTGGGACATAAATTTGCACCATCCACCAAGAGACCAAACATTTCAAAAATTGCCATAGATATAGAATCACAAATATTCCACCATCCTGAGAAGATTAATCTCACAATAGACATAGAACAAGCACTCCACCAAGCACACAATCAAAAGGTACGTGAACCTGAGAATAATAGACACAAAAACAATAACATTACTAACAATATTAAATCCATTAAACAAAAAATTACAGACAATAATTTAACAATAACAAAAGCAGATAAAAACGCTGGCCTTGTCATTCTTGATACAGATACTTATATACAAAAAACAAACGAATTTTTCAATGAAAACAATATTATACAAATAAATAAAAATCCACTAAACACTTACAATACTAAACTTAGACGCACAATTAATAATAACATAACAACCTTAAATAAACTTAACTTCTATAAACACGATATATTCCAAAAGAACCCAAATATACCAACCCTATACAGTTTAATAAAATTACACAAAACAAACAAATCTATCAGACCCATTACCTCTTCAACTACCTCCCCAGCACAAAAACTTGCAAAAATCTTAAATAACATTCTCATTCACAAATTCTATTACACATCTCAATTTTCGATAAAAAACTCACAAGATTTAATATCATCCCTAAAAACCACCCTCCAACAATACAATGATGAGACAGAATTTATTATGCTATCTTTTGATATAGTTAACCTTTATACAAACATACCTATAACCGAAACACTTAATATTTTAACAGACTTACTTAATAACAACCACAACTTCATAAATAACTATAACTTAAATAAACAGGACATATCCAATCTCTTAGAACTTTTTAAAATAACCACTGAACAAAACTTTTTCACTTTTCAAAATAACATTTATAAACTACAAGATGGTTTACCAATGGGAAGTCCCATAAGTGGATTACTCGCCAATATCTTCATAGACAATTTAGAAACAAAAATTATGCAAGATCCACTAAGTAAAAATATAATGCTCTGGAAACGGTACGTAGATGACATCCTAGTTCTTTGGTCAGGTTCAATAACAGAATTACAAGACTTTCATAAAAATATCAACAACTTATCAAAAATACAATTCACAATAGAACTCGAGAACAATAATACAATTAACTTCCTAGATCTAACACTACACAAATTCAATAACAACATAGAATTTAACATCTACAGAAAACCAACTTCCACAGACATCATAATACCGTACCATTCAAATCACAACCCAATAATAAAACAGTCAGCTTTCAAATTTTACTTCCACCGCCTTCTAAACACTCCATTATCACCTTCCAATTTTCAAACTGAATACAACACCATACTAACAATAGGCCTAAACAATGAATACCCCCTACACATAATAGAACAAATTTACAATAGTTTGAAATATAAAAAACTAATTAACACCAAAATTTTTCCCCACATAACTACCCCCCAAAACTTCATCACAATCCCTTACTACAAAAATTTCTTTTCATGTCTAAAACAAACAGCATCAGATTATAATTTAACACTAACATCAAAATCACACCCAAACTTAAACAATATTTTAAATAATAGTAAACCAAAAACAGATTATAAAGAAAAAAGCGGAATTTATAAAATAGCTTGCAACGATTGTAATAAAATATACATAGGCCTAACCACCAGAAACATAAATACCAGATTCAAAGAACACATCAAAAACAAACCCCACTCAGCCCTTGGTACTCATCTAATAGAAAACAAACACAACACTTCACTATCAAACACAACACTTTTACAATCAGAAACAAACTATTTCAAACTAATATTACTAGAACAATACGAAATTCTCAAACACAAAAACAAAGAAAATAACCTTCTAAACGACATCACGGACTTTCCAGAGCATCATATTTTTAAAAACTTACCGCCATTTAAAACCTAACAGACATAAATACCCCAACAAATTTTTCACCAACACCAACAACGTAAATCTGTCAAATCATTGCATCGTTTCCTTGTGACCAAACAACAACTCATCCTATTGAATCCAACTTATCATACGTTTAATTTCTGCTTAAAACACAAAACCAAATGTTTCAACTGCTTTTATAACTCTGACGGTTAGTATTTCCATATAATTTTATATATTTAACATTTTCTGTGTCATTATTCTCAGGATCACATAACCTTCTTTTATCACGTGTTAAACTTAATATAATTGCTGTAAATATCTACCATCAACATTAACATATTTTTATATCTCACTTTTTACAATTCTTAAACACACATATATATATATATATATATATATATATATATATATATATATATATATATATATATATATATATATATATATATATATATTGATAAAGGGTACGTTGTCGCCTCCAAAGTAGATACTGAAGAAACGTTGTCACCTCATATATGACGCTGTCACCTCCGACTTCGGAGGCGACAACGTTTTTCCATATTCTCGTCGGTTTTGGCCTTAGTACACCCTCTAAAGCCCTAAAATAAAAAATAGGTCGGAGGCGACAACGTAGCTTCCATATTCACAAAAAAATTTTTTAGTTCCGGTATATACCGCTGACGCTAGTGTTGCACAAAATATATAAAGAGGGCACGTTGTCGCCTCCGAATATATAAATCTCATTTTTGTATTACATATGCTACTTTGCCGCCTCCGCTAAATGGCAACGCCGTAGAAGAGGTGATACGGGTGTTTTCATATGATTTCATTTCATATTTGCAGCTCGCGAAAAAAAGTTCGTGCAGTGATTGTAATCTGGTTATGATGTCATCAAGGACTAAGTTGCTCTTAAAACTGTGCAGTAAGTATTACCAAAAAGCCTTTCAGTATTACGCCAACAAATTGGACATGTGTATATAAATACTACACTATTTAAAATATTTCATAATAACGTCATACGGTGTCATTTAAATATTTATTAATTGATAATTTGTAAGGCTTTAATTTAAAATTGGTCGCTCGGTCCGTGCGCACCATAATTTGGGAACGCATTAGGCAATCATGATAAAATTTTGTACGCAGCTTCTGAAAAAAATTCGTAGATCTAGGTTTGTGAATGGGCCTAATTGGCTCAAGATATAGATAAGGCCCTTTGTCATTACTTAGTCATTTATTAACCGATCGAAACCTTTTTTGAAACGTACTTATTGTGACTTATTTCATGTAAAAACATGCTCGAATACCAAATTTGACAACTATATTTTAATTACAAAAAGTTTTTTGGTTGTTTTTAAAATTAAAAAATTTGATGGGGCCAGCACATAAGCTCCCGCCCAATACTATTCTTAAACGATATACAAAATACTATTTGATGATACTGAAATATACCTTCATATTTATGTATTTTCTATTTATATTTGAGAAATTTAATTTTATTTCGTATTTTTATTTTATTTTTTGACTAAGAAAACAGCTTCATAATCAAAATGACATATGTCACATTTCCTAAAAAAATTTAAAATTTTTAAATGTTTCCATGGTGTACGAGTACAAGAAATGCAAAATTTGTGAAATGTAATTGCTTTATATTTTATTATTTCTAAACCTAATGAAAATTAATAAAATTAGTGTAATCCAAAACACATATAAAATTAAATATTCTTCAACTTTCAAAATAACATAAATTGTCGAAAAAGGAAATTTAACCGTGTTTTTCACGAAAAACTGTTAAGGGCTTCAAGTTAACTGCTACTTTCGGTTTACCAATTTTATCCAAAATCAAATCAGCTCTTCATTTAAATATAAGAATAATAATAATTAGCAATAATTCATAAAATTGTTCACACACACACACACACACAGTAAAACCCTAAAACGTGCTTATTCATTGAAAACTCACTATCCAATTTTTTGACCCAAAAACAATACCTCCCAGTTAATTATAAACCGATTGTGACCAACTTCGCAGCATGTTTATTCAATGTGAAACCATGGCCGTTATAACAATTTCAATAGCAATATCTTCATTAGAAAGTGTCCTTTCAGCATTTTTCAAAAAGCTGTAATTTCTTGAAAACCCCTTCCTTAGACTATTGCCACTACTTTTATGGGCAGATTCTAATTTAATTATGGATTACCATTCAAATGATATATTAAAGGAGATGAAAGAAAAAATTTTAGAAGTACGAAAACATGACACAAATTATTTCGGTAAGGTAATTGAAAACAATAATATTGACATAACACAAAAGTATGAAGAAGAAAAAAAAAAGCGATGATGATCCAAGTAACTTAATTAACGGTAACTGATACATAATTTAATTCTATTCAAAAAAATTACGCAATTTTCAGAAATGGGTCGAATTTAGTGACTTCACACTTTTTCAAATTCAAGATCCCAATGATAATGACGAGTCAAACTCAGATGAAAAAGAATATGAGGAGCTTTTGCCTTTGTAAGATCATGTTATTCAAACACCTGAGATATGTAATATAAGTGAAGCATCTAATTCATTCTGCATAGAAGTCCGTAATGCTAAAATTAGATCAAATTCTTCTAAGCCGTCAAAAGAAATTAATTAAGCTATGTCTTATAATTTAAGTAATTTACTTAGCTAGGTTTATTTTACATACATACTTACTTACTACTTTTGCTACAAAAACACTGTTACTGTCAGCGACACTCACATGAGGAGGTATCGCATAAATAATTTGAACTTCTATGAATTTAAATTTGTTTAGTTACGCATTACAAATTTTAGTGGTTACTTTTTTATGGCCAGCAGTATGCATAACAGAATTAAGTGTCAATTAAAATGCAGAAAATTCAGGCCCTTCCATTACTAATATACAGCCTTTTCAGTTTAATCAACTTCCAATTGCAAAAAGCAGTATGGACTTTTTTTACGAACAATAGTTTTATTTCGTGATTATTTACGGGCATATCATTGTTAGTCCAGTCAATAGAGACGAAAAAGATATTTCCTTGCAAAAGGTCGGTGAAAGTTATACTTGGCAATTTTGTTTATTTTGGGGCCCTAATGAAATCCTGAAATTTGTAAACCCAAAAGGTTGCCGCTGGCACCGCCATCTTGGATAATGTCGGCCAAAATTGGTTTTTTCAAAAATATTTCGTTTCCGCTACATTTTACTGTAAAAATTGTTATATACAAAGTTGTAGAGAATAAAATTCCCTATAACTTCTGAATAAAACAATTTTTTCTCAGGTCAACGGTCTACAAGTAATAGCAGAAGAATAGTCACGGTTTTACACAAAGAAATTGCAATAATTTTTTTACGGAATCCTGTTCAGAAAAATGCGCTGAATAACTTAGCAAAAGTTTCCGGATATCGGACCATGGGAACCTCCCGCAAATTGCTAAAAATGGCGGAATTTTTATGTCTTGCAGGTTTTTGACCATTTACTCGATAACAAGTATACAAAATTAAAGCTCAATATATTTTACACAAAAAAAGATTCTTACACTTTTTACCTAGGATGAACTGTTAAAGAGATAAGTTAAAAAATATTAGACCAAAATAACAATGTATGAAAGAAATTTAAATTACTAAAAAATATACAATATTACGAGTTTAATACCTGGTCCAACAGGTTTCACTATTTATAACAGATTTCATTCATCGTGGCATCAAAAGAAGTAAATTATGTATGTGTTTTTATATTTAAAATCCAGAACGCATATAAAGAGGTGTCTATGTGACCTCCGATAATGTGGCAACATTGTCGGAGGCAACAACTACTACAAGGTGTACGCATATATACAGTTTTCGGAGGTTACAGCGTACTTTCTGTGCTCCCCATATATGACCCCATAAAAACTTAAAAATCATTACCCCTCTCAAGGAATTCGGGTTGATTATCATTTCAACACCCCATATATACATTTTTTGTCGATGTAGCTCAATGGGAAGACCCGGAGGCCAGGTCGCCATTTCCATACACCGGAGGCGACAAGATACCGTGCATCAATATATATATATATATATATATATATATATATATATATATATATATATATATATATATATATATATATATAATTTCAGCTGTTGACCTGATGATGACTAAATAAAGAAGTCGAAATCGATCGTCAAATAGAATAGTATCAAATTACAACCAGCCTGCTTTCCTTCCTCAAATTTTAATTTAGGTGTTTTGTATGCTTTTGCATGCTTTAACCAGCACTTTTATATTGCTTTCACCAACATTAGCTATTATACACGACAGAAAGATGAATATGACAGTTTAAATATCTAAAACAGCATTTTGTATGTTTTAGCAAGCTAAAAACAGCTATTTTATCTTGATTTTGCAAACATAAGCCATTACACACGACATATACATGAATATGACAGTTTAAATACTTGAAAACGGTGTTTTGTATGCTTTTGCATCCTTAAAACAGCATTTTTATCTTGCTTTCACCAACCTTAGCTATTATACACGACAAAAACATGAATATGACAGTTTAAATACTTGAAAACAGCATTTTGTATGCTTTTGCAAGCTGAAAAGAGCTATTTTATTTTGATTTTGCAAACATAAGCCATTACACACGACATATACATGAATATGACAGTTTAAATACTTGAAAACGGTGTTTTGTATGCTTTTGCATGCTTAAAATAGCATTTTTATCTTGCTTTCTCCAACATTAGCTATTATACACGACAGAAACATGAATATGACACTTTAAATACTTGAAAACGGTGTTTAGTATGCTTTTGCATGCTTTAACCAGCATTTTTATCTTGCTTTCACCAACATTAGCTATTATACACGACAGAAAGATGAATATGACAGTTTAAATACTTGAAAACAGCATTTTGTATGTTTTAGCAAGCTGAAAACAGCTATTTTGTCTTGATTTTGCAAACATAAGCCATTACACACGACATATACATGAATATGACAGTTTAATTACTTGAAAACGGTGTTTTGTATGCTATTGCATGCTTAAAACAGCATTTTTATCTTGCTTTCACCAACATTAGCTATTATACACGACAGAAACATGAATATGACAGTATAAATACTTGAAAACGGTGTTTTGTATGCTTTTGCATGCTTAAAACAGCATTTTTATCTTGCTTTAACCAACATTAGCTATTATACACGACAGAAAGATGAATATGACAGTTTAAATACTTGAAAACAGCATTTTGTATGTTTTTGCAAGCTGAAAACAGCTATTTTATCTTGATTTTGCAAACATAAGCCATTACACACGACATATACATGAATATGACAGTTTATATACTTAAAAACGGTGTTTGGTATGCTTTTGCATGCTTAAAACAGAATTTTTATCTTGCTTTCACCAACATTAGCTATTATACACGACAGAAACATGAATATGACAATTTAAATACTTGAAAACAGCATTTTGTATGTTTTTGCAAGCAGAAAACAACTATTTTATCTTGATTTTGCAAACATAAGCCATTACACACGACATATACATGAATATGACAGTTTAAATACTTGAAAACGGTGTTTTGTATGCTTTTGCATGCTTAAAACAGCATTTTTATATTGCTTTTACCAACATTAGCTATTATACACGACAGAAACATAAATACGACAGTTTAAATACTTGAAAACAGCATTTTGTATGTTTTTGCAAGCTGAAAACAGCTATTTTATCTTGATTTTGCAAACATAAGCCATTACACACGACATATACATGAATATGACAGTTTAAATACTTGAAAACGGTGTTTTGTATGCTTTCGCATGCTTAAAACTGCATTTTTATCTTGCTTTCACCAACATTAGCTATTATACACGACAGAAACATGAATATGACAGTTTAAATACTTGAAAACGATGTTTTGTATGCTTTTGCATGCTTAAAAGTGCATTTTTATCTTGCTTTCACCAACATTAGCTATTATACACGACAGAAACATGAATATGACAGTTTAAATACTTGAAAACGGTGTTTTGTATGCTTTCGCATGCTTAAAACTGCATTTTTATCTTGCTTTCACCAACATTAGCTATTATACACGACAGGAACATGAATATGACAATTTAAATACTTGAAAACAGCATTTTGTATGTTTTTGCAAGCTGAAAACAGCTTTTTTATCTTGATTTTGCAAACATAAGCCATTACACACGACATATACATGAATATGACACTTTAAATACATGAAAACGGTGTTTTGTATGCTTTTGCATGCTTTAACCAGCATTTTTATCTTGCTTTCGCCAACATTAGCTATTATACACGACAGAAACATGAATATGACAGTTTAAATACTTGAAAACAGCATTTTGTATGTTTTTGCAAGCTGAAAACAGCTATTTATCTTGATTTTGCAAACATAAGCCATTACACACGACATATACACATAATAGAACAAATTTACAATAGTTTGAAATATAAAAAACTAATTAACACTAAAATTTTTCCCCACATAACTACCCCCCAAAACTTCATCACAATCCCTTACTACAAAAATATCTTTTCATGTCTAAAACAAACAGCATCAGATTATAATTTAACACTAACATCAAAATCACACCCAAACTTAAACAATATTTTAAATAATAGTAAACCAAAAACAGATTATAAAGAAAAAAGCGGAATTTATAAAATAGCTTGCAACGATTGTAATAAAATATACATAGGCCTAACCACCAGAAACATAAATACCAGATTCAAAGAACACATCAAAAACAAACCCCACTCAGCCCTTGGTACTCATCTAATAGAAAACAAACACAACACTTCACTATCAAACACAACACTTTTACAATCAGAAACAAACTATTTCAAACTAATATTACTAGAACAATACGAAATTCTCAAACACAAAAACAAAGAAAATAACCTTCTAAACGACATCACGGACTTTCCAGAGCATCATATTTTTAAAAACTTACCGCCATTTAAAACCTAACAGACATAAATACCCCAACAAATTTTTCACCAACACCAACAACGTAAATCTGTCAAATCATTGCATCGTTTCCTTGTGACCAAACAACAACTCATCCTATTGAATCCAAATTATCATACGTTTAATTTCTGCTTAAAACACAAAACCAAATGTTTCAACTGCTTTTATAACTCTGACGGTTAGTATTTCCATATAATTTTATATATTTAACATTTTCTGTGTCATTATTCTCAGGATCACATAACCTTCTTTTATCACATGTTAAACTTAATATAATTGCTGTAAATATCTACCATCAACATTAACATATTTTTATATCTCACTTTGTACAATTCTTAAACACATTCTATGTAAAATGTATATATATATATATATATATATATATATATATATATATATATATATATATATATATATGTATAATTTCAGCTGTTGACCTGATGATGACTAAATAAAGAAGTCGAAATCGATCGTCAAATAGAATAGTATCAAATTACAACCAGCCTGCTTTCCTTCCTCAAATTTTAATTTAAATAATGCAGACTGAACTGGAGCAATTCATCTACAAAATAGAATCAATGGAGATATCCTTGAAACTCCGCCAGTTGAAATTTACATTACAAAAACGTCATAACGTCCAACAACATATCAACTTTCTTTTTGCCGCCAAACGAAACAAAGTTCTACCAAAATTCCTGAAAATCAATTTTAAAAACCACATTTCAAACAGTCACAAGGAAACGATTCATTCACAATTGCTACAAAGTGAAATAAAACGTCAACAAGCTATAAGCTCTTTCATCGACACAAAACTTAAATTTTTTCATCACCACTTACTCCAATATCTACACACATTAGAATATGAAACACTCATCTCACAATTAGAAGAAGGAATTATTTACAGCAACTATAAAAAAAGACCAAGAAAGAAGATTAAAATTAAATCAACTAATCAAGAACAAACAACAAGAAATAAATAAACAAAATGAGAAGATACAACAGAAGAAAGAAACAATTTTAACAAACAACACACACCAATTCCCACCTCGCACAACCAATCTATCTAATACAGCACTAACTCCATCAGAAGAAGAAACTTTAAACCTGGGACATAAATTTGCACCATCCACCAAGAGACCAAACATTTCAAAAATTGCCATAGATATAGAATCACAAATATTCCACCATCCTGAGAAGATTAATCTCACAATAGACATAGAACAAGCACTCCACCAAGCACACAATCAAAAGGTACGTGAACCTGAGAATAATAGACACAAAAACAATAACATTACTAACAATATTAAATCCATTAAACAAAAAATTACAGACAATAATTTAACAATAACAAAAGCAGATAAAAACGCTGGCCTTGTCATTCTTGATACAGATACTTATATACAAAAAACAAACGAATTTTTCAATGAAAACAATATTATACAAATAAATAAAAATCCACTAAACACTTACAATACTAAACTTAGACGCACAATTAATAATAACATAACAACCTTAAATAAACTTAACTTCTATAAACACGATATATTCCAAAAGAACCCAAATATACCAACCCTATACAGTTTAATAAAATTACACAAAACAAACAAATCTATCAGACCCATTACCTCTTCAACTACCTCCCCAGCACAAAAACTTGCAAAAATCTTAAATAACATTCTCATTCACAAATTCTATTACACATCTCAATTTTCGATAAAAAACTCACAAGATTTAATATCATCCCTAAAAACCACCCTCCAACAATACAATGATGAGACAGAATTTATTATGCTATCCTTTGATATAGTTAACCTTTATACAAACATACCTATAACCGAAACACTTAATATTTTAACAGACTTACTTAATAACAACCACAACTTCATAAATAACTATAACTTAAATAAACAGGACATATCCAATCTCTTAGAACTTTTTAAAATAACCATTGAACAAAACTTTTTCACTTTTCAAAATAACATTTATAAACTACAAGATGGTTTATCAATGGGAAGTCCCATAAGTGGATTACTCGCCAATATCTTCATAGACAATTTAGAAACAAAAATTATGCAAGATCCACTAAGTAAAAATATAATGCTCTGGAAACGGTACGTAGATGACATCCTAGTTCTTTGGTCAGGTTCAATAACAGAATTACAAGACTTTCATAAAAATATCAACAACTTATCAAAAATACAATTCACAATAGAACTCGAGAACAATAATACAATTAACTTCCTAGATCTAACACTACACAAATTCAATAACAACATAGAATTTAACATCTACAGAAAACCAACTTCCACAGACATCATAATACCGTACCATTCAAATCACAACCCAATAATAAAACAGTCAGCTTTCAAATTTTACTTCCACCGCCTTCTAAACACTCCATTATCACCTTCCAATTTTCAAACTGAATACAACACCATACTAACAATAGGCCTAAACAATGAATACCCCCTACACATAATAGAACAAATTTACAATAGTTTGAAATATAAAAAACTAATTAACACCAAAATTTTTCCCCACATAACTACCCCCCAAAACTTCATCACAATCCCTTACTACAAAAATTTCTTTTCATGTCTAAAACAAACAGCATCAGATTATAATTTAACACTAACATCAAAATCACACCCAAACTTAAACAATATTTTAAATAATAGTAAACCAAAAACAGATTATAAAGAAAAAAGCGGAATTTATAAAATAGCTTGCAACGATTGTAATAAAATATACATAGGCCTAACCACCAGAAACATAAATACCAGATTCAAAGAACACATCAAAAACAAACCCCACTCAGCTCTTGGTACTCATCTAATAGAAAACAAACACAACACTTCACTATCAAACACAACACTTTTACAATCAGAAACAAACTATTTCAAACTAATATTACTAGAACAATACGAAATTCTCAAACACAAAAACAAAGAAAATAACCTTCTAAACGACATCACGGACTTTCCAGAGCATCATATTTTTAAAAACTTACCGCCATTTAAAACCTAACAGACATAAATACCCCAACAAATTTTTCACCAACACCAACAACGTAAATCTGTCAAATCATTGCATCGTTTCCTTGTGACCAAACAACAACTCATCCTATTGAATCCAACTTATCATACGTTTAATTTCTGCTTAAAACACAAAACCAAATGTTTCAACTGCTTTTATAACTCGGACGGTTAGTATTTCCATATAATTTTATATATTTAACATTTTCTGTGTCATTATTCTCAGGATCACATAACCTTCTTTTATCACATGTTAAACTTAATATAATTGCTGTAAATATCTACCATCAACATTAACATATTTTTATATCTCACTTTGTACAATTCTTAAACACATTCTATGTAAAATGTATATATATATATATATATATATATATATATATATATATATATGTATAATTTCAGCTGTTGACCTGATGATGACTAAATAAAGAAGTCGAAATCGATCGTCAAATAGAATAGTATCAAATTACAACCAGCCTGCTTTCCTTCCTCAAATTTTAATTTAAATAATGCAGACTGAACTGGAGCAATTCATCTACAAAATAGAATCAATGGAGATATCCTTGAAACTCCGCCAGTTGAAATTTACATTACAAAAACGTCATAACGTCCAACAACATATCAACTTTCTTTTTGCCGCCAAACGAAACAAAGTTCTACCAAAATTCCTGAAAATCAATTTTAAAAACCACATTTCAAACAGTCACAAGGAAACGATTCATTCACAATTGCTACAAAGTGAAATAAAACGTCAACAAGCTATAAGCTCTTTCATCGACACAAAACTTAAATTTTTTCATCACCACTTACTCCAATATCTACACACATTAGAATATGAAACACTCATCTCACAATTAGAAGAAGGAATTATTTACAGCAACTATAAAAAAAGACCAAGAAAGAAGATTAAAATTAAATCAACTAATCAAGAACAAACAACAAGAAATAAATAAACAAAATGAGAAGATACAACAGAAGAAAGAAACAATTTTAACAAACAACACACACCAATTCCCACCTCGCACAACCAATCTATCTAATACAGCACTAACTCCATCAGAAGAAGAAACTTTAAACCTGGGACATAAATTTGCACCATCCACCAAGAGACCAAACATTTCAAAAATTGCCATAGATATAGAATCACAAATATTCCACCATCCTGAGAAGATTAATCTCACAATAGACATAGAACAAGCACTCCACCAAGCACACAATCAAAAGGTACGTGAACCTGAGAATAATAGACACAAAAACAATAACATTACTAACAATATTAAATCCATTAAACAAAAAATTACAGACAATAATTTAACAATAACAAAAGCAGATAAAAACGCTGGCCTTGTCATTCTTGATACAGATACTTATATACAAAAAACAAACGAATTTTTCAATGAAAACAATATTATACAAATAAATAAAAATCCACTAAACACTTACAATACTAAACTTAGACGCACAATTAATAATAACATAACAACCTTAAATAAACTTAACTTCTATAAACACGATATATTCCAAAAGAACCCAAATATACCAACCCTATACAGTTTAATAAAATTACACAAAACAAACAAATCTATCAGACCCATTACCTCTTCAACTACCTCCCCAGCACAAAAACTTGCAAAAATCTTAAATAACATTCTCATTCACAAATTCTATTACACATCTCAATTTTCGATAAAAAACTCACAAGATT
>CAWWDY010002344.1:0-21000 GCA_963942605.1 Poecilus cupreus
TTTGTATGCTTTTGCATGCTTAAAACAGCATTTTTATCTTGCTTTCACCAACATTAGTTATTATACTCGACAGAAACATGAATATGACAGTTTAAATACTTGAAAAAAGCATTTTGTATGTTTTTGCAAGTTGAAAACAGCTATTTTATCTTGATTTTGCAAACATAAGCCATTACACACGACATATACATGAATTAAATAGTTTAAATACTTGAAAACGGTGTTTTGTATGCTTTTGCATGCTTAAAACAGCATTTTTATCTTGCTTTCACCAACATAAGCCATTACACACGACATGTACATGAATATGACAGTTTAAATACTTGAAAACGGTGTTTTGTATGCTTTTGCATGCTTAAATCAGCATTTTTATCTTGCTTTCACCAACATTAGCTATTATACGCGACAGAAACTTTAATATGACAGTTTAAATACTTGAAAACAGCATTTTGTATGTTTTTGCAAGCTGAAAACAGCTATTTTATCTTGATTTTGCAAACATAAGCCATTACACACGACATGTACATGAATATGACAGTTTAAATACTTGAAAACGGTGTTTTGTATGCTTTTGCATGCTTAAAACAGCATTTTTAACTTGCTTTCACCAACATTAGCTATTATACACGACAGAAACTTGAATATGACAGATTAAATACTTGAAAACAGCATTTTGTATGTTTTTGCAAGCTGAAAACAGCTATTTTATCTTGATTTTGCAAACATAAGCCATTACACACGACATGTACATGATTATGGCAGTTTAAATACTTAAAAACGGTGTTTTGTATGCTTTTGCATGCTTAAAACAGCATTTTTAACTTGCTTTCACCAACATTAGCTATTATACACGACAGAAACTTTAATATGACAGTTTAAATACTTGAATACAGCATTTTGTATGTTTTTGCAAGGTGAAAACAGCTATTTTATCTTGATTTTGCAAACATAAGCCATTACACACGACATGTACATGAATATGACAGTTTAAATACTTGAAAACGGTGTTTTGTATGCTTTTGCATGCTTAAAACAGCATTTTTAACTTGCTTTCACCAACATTAGCTATTATACACAACAGAAACATGAATATGACAGTTTAAATACTTGAAAACAGCATTTTGTATGTTTTTGCAAGCTGAAAACAGCTATTTTATCTTGATTTTGCAAACATAAGCCATTATACACGACATATACATGAATATGACAGTTTAAATACCTGAAAACGGTGTTTTGTATGCTTTTGCATGCTTAAAACAGCATTTTTATTTTGCTTTCACCAACACTAGCTATTATACACGACAGAAACATGAATATGACATCTTAAATACTTGGAAACGGTGTTTCGTATGCTTTTGCATGCTTAAAACAGCTATTTTATATTGATTTTGCAAACATAAGCCATTACACACGACATATACATGAATATGACAGTTAAAATACTTGAAAACGGTGTTTTTTATGCTTTTGCATGCTTAAAACAGCATTTTTATCTTGCTTTCACCAACATTAGCTATTATACACGACAGAAACATGAATATGACAGTTTAAATACTTGAAAACAGCATTTTGTATGTTTTTGCAAGCTGAAAACAGCTATTTTATCTTGATTTTGCAAACATAAGCCATTACACACGACATATACATGAATATGACAGTTTAAATACTTGAAAACGGTGTTTTGTATGCTTTTGCATGCTTAAAGCAGTATTTTTATCTTGCTTTCACCAACATTAGCTATTATACACGACAGAAACTTTAATATGACAGTTTAAATACTTGAAAACAGCATTTTGTATGTTTTTGCAAGCTGAAAACAGCTATTTTATCTTGATTTTGCAAACATAACCCATTACACACGACATATACATGAATATGACAGTTTAAATACTTGAAAAAGATGTTTTGTATGCTTTTGCATGCTTAAAACAGCATTTTTATCTTGCTTTCACCAACATTAGCTATTATACACGACAGAAACATGAATATGACAGTTTAAATACTTGAAAACAGCATTTTGTATGTTTTTGCAAGCTGAAAACAGCTATTTTATCTTGATTTTACAAACATAAGCCATTACACACGACATATACATGAATATGACAGTTTAAATTCTTGAAAACGGTGTTTTGTATGCTTTTGCATGCTTAAAAGAGCATTTTTATCTTGCATTCACCAACATTAGCTATTATACACGACAAAAACATGAATATGATAGTATAAATACTTGAAAACAGCATTGTGTATGTTTTTGCAAGCTGGAAACGGCTATTTTATCTTAATTTTGCAAACATAAGCCATTATACACGACATATACATAAATATGACAGTTTAAATACTTGAAAACGGTGTTTTGTATGCTTTTGCATGCTTAAAACAGCATTTTTATTTTGCTTTCACCAACATTAGCTATTATATACGACAGAAACATGAATATGACATCTTAAATACTTGGAAACGGTGTTTTGTATGCTTTTGCATGCTTAAAACAGCTATTTTATCTTGATTTTGCAAACATAAGCCATTACACACGACATGTACATAAATATGACAGTTTAAATACTTGAAAACGGTGTTTTGTAGGCTTTTGCATGCTTAAAACAGCATTTTTATCTTGCTTTCACCAACATTAGCTATTATACACGACAGAAACATGAATATGACAGTTTAAATACTTGAAAACAGCATTTTGTATGTTTTTGCAAGCTGAAAACAGCTATTTTATCTTGATTTTGCAAACATAAGCCATTACACACGACATATACATGAATATGACAGTTAAAATACTTGAAAACGGTGTTTTGTATGCTTTTGCATGCTTAAAACAGCATTCTTATCTTGCTTTCACCAACATTAGCTATTATACACGACAGAAACATGAATATGACAGTTCAAATACTTGAAAACAGCATTTCGTATGTTTTTGCAAGCTGAAAACAGCTATTTTATCTTGATTTTGTAAACGTAAGCCATTACACACGACATATACATGAATATGACAGTTTAAATACTTGAAAACGGTGTTTTGTATGCTTTTGCTTGTTTAAAGCAGCATTTTTATCTTGCTTTCACCAACATTAGCTATTATACACGACAGAAACTTTAATATGACAGTTTAAATACTTGAAAACAGCATTTTGTATGGTTTTGCAAGCTGAAAACAGCTATTTTATCTTGATTTTGCAAACGTAAGCCATTACACACGACATATACATGAATATGACAGTTTAAATACTTGAAAACGGTGTTTTGTATGCTTTTGCTTGTTTAAAGCAGCATTTTTATCTTACTTTCACCAACATTAGCTATTTTATACGACAGAAACTTTAATATGACAGTTTAAATACTTGAAAACAGCATTTTTTATGTTCTTGCAAGCTGAAAACTGCTATTTTATCTTGATTTTCCAAACATGAGCCATTACACACGACATGTACATGAATATGACAGTTTAAATACTTGAAAACAGCTTTTCGTATGTTTTTGCAAGCTGAAAACAGCTATTTTATCTTGATTTTGCAAACATGAGCCATTACACACGACAAATACATGAATAAGACAGTTTAAATACTTGAAAACGGTGTTTTGTATGCTTTTGCATGCTTAAAACAGCATTTTTATCTTGCATTCACCAACATTAGCTATTATACACGACAGAAACATGAATATGATAGTATAAATACTTGAAAACAGCATTTTGTATGTTTTTGCAAGCTGGAAACGGCTATTTTATCTTGATTTTGCAAACATAAGCCATTATACACGACATATACATGAATATGACAGATTAAATACTTGAAAACGGTGTTTTGTATGCTTCTGCATGCTTAAAACAGCATTTTTATTTTGCTTTCACCAACATTAGCTATTATACACGACAGAAACATGAATATGACAATTTAAATACTTGAAAACGGTGTTTCGTATGCTTTTGCATGCTTAAAACAGCTATTTTATCTTGATTTTGCAAACATAAGCCATTACACACGACATGTACATAAATATGACAGTTTAAATACTTGAAAACGGTGTTTTGTATGCTTTTGCATGCTTAAAACAGTATTTTTATCTTGCTTTCACCAACATTAGCTATAATACACGACAAAAACATGAATATGACAGTTTAAATACTTGAAAACAGCATTTTGTTTGTTTTTGCAAGCTGAAAACAGCTATTTTATCGTGATTTTGCAAACATAAGCCATTACACACGATATATACATGAATATGACAGTTTAAATACTTGAAAACGGTGTTTTGTATGCTTTTGCATGCTTAAAACAGCATTTTTATCTTGCTTTCACCAACATTAGCTATTATACACGACAGAAACATGAATATGACAGTTTATATACCTGAAAACAGCTATTTTATCTTGATTTTGCAAACATAAGCCATTACACACGACATGTACATGAATATGACAGTTTAAATACTTGAAAACGGTGTTTTGTATGCTTAAAACAGCATTTTTCTCTTGCTTTCACCAACATTAGCTATTATACACGACAGAAACATGAATATGACAGTTTAAATACTTGAAAACAGCATTTTGTATGTCCACGCTCCCCACCTACAGACACTAACAATTATTACTGCACCATTCCGTTCATTTCTGACTTATCTCATAAAGTCAGAAATACTTTGTCACGTCATCTGAACATCAACATCACTTTTAAACAGTACAAAACAGTAAATAATTTGTTCAGTAATACCAAAACCCCTATAGACACGATGCAAAGATCCAACATAATTTACAAGATTCCATGTAAAGATTGCGACCAAGTCTATATAGGACAAACTAAAAGATATTTGAGTACCAGATTAAAAGAACACAAAAGGAACTGTGAAAAACCGAATTTGAGTGCTAAGTGTGCCTTAGTGGAACATAGTCAAGTAGAGAAGCACGCTTTTGACTTTGAGAACACCACAATACTTGCCACTGAAAAGAACTTAAATAAACGGTTAACCATGGAAATGCTACACATCCAAAGAAATAAAAAAGCAGTGAATGCCCAAACAGATATCCAAAATCTCAGCTCCATGTATTCTGGGATTATAACAAAACACTATGGACAGTTTTTGTTACAATAATTAGTTTATTTCATTTGTGTACATTTCAACATTCTGGTGATATTTCAACTGTGATATTATTTTAGTTATTAAGGTTTTGTCTAATCCTGTATTTTGTCCTGCAAGCCCTTGATTGGCTGAGGAGTGGTTCCTTGCATCTCTGTACGATTACTTCACTAGAAACTTCTTGCATAAGTCAGTTAGTTGATGACTGTTAAGTAACATGTTTGAGTGTGTATTTTATCCTTTTTTGACGACAGATTTCTGTAAAATAATTTTTTACATGATATTCTTTATTTTTTAAAAAACCAATTATGTAAGTCTGCTTACCTTGATATATGTATGTTTATTTATTGTTTGTTTGTTTGTATCAGCACCCTGATGAAGACTGATTAGCAGTCGAAACGTTGGTGTATTTATTGGATTTTATTAAATTGACTGCTTCTCCAACATCTGGTTTTTATTCATTCAACATCCAGTCGAGAAACAACCCATCTATTTAAATCTACGGAGACCATTTTACAGAATGATGGATACAATTTTACAAACATATGACCCACATGTTGCTACGACCATAAAGCACTTGATGAAAGACAACAGACAACTGGCCGCAGCCATCAATCAACGTACTTTCCTACTCAGGTGCAGACAAGATAAGGTGATACCAACACACATCCAAAATAATTTCAAATGCCTACAACAGTCACTGACTTCAGACCATCCATTTAAATCTAAAATAACAAAATTGATTAATAATTTTAAAACACAAGTATTAAACGCTGAAATAAAAATAGGTTGTTTCCGGTTAAAAAAACTAGAACAACAATATAAAGATCTTTTAAATCAATTATTGAACAAAGTCAGCGATGTACATCTACAATTTATAAACAGCACACTAACTAGACAATTCAACTATCATAACAACACTATTAAAAATAAACATATTAAAAAAAAAAACTAAGTAATCTAAAAAATAAAACACGTACGAACAACAATCTATTTTCAGAAGATGAATGGTTCTTAAATCTAACAAATGTAGAGTTTCCAAATGAATGCAAAAATTTATTAGCGTTAGGCCCAAAATTTGCTGTTCCCTACCAACCACAGGAAATTCCTGTTGACAGACTTATCACTGACGTTGAATACATACTAAGTTCAACAACAGACAATGAATTAAAAAATAATTTAAGAGCTAACGTTGCAAATAACATCACCAATCATCTACACAGAACACACGACAAGATCAACATGTCACATTTAACACTAGATTACAATAAAATGAAAGAAATTTCTGAAAAATAATCACAAAGAAGTTCTTATAGTTAGAGCAGATAAAGGCAACAAAACGGTAGCTATTAGCACCGAGGACTACAACAACAAAATGAATGATCTTTTATCCGACTCCACAACATATAAAGTAATTAACAAAGACCTAACCACTAAAATACAAAACAAGAACAATTCACTTATTAAAAAACTACATGACAAGAACTACATAGATAAGATCACTAAAACTAGGTTAACACAAGACACTGCTGTTGCACCACGCATTTACGGAAACATCAAGGTTCATAAAACTGATCTACCACTACGTCCGATCGTTTCCGGAATCAATGGCCCTACATCTAACATCTCTAAGTATCTAGCTGGTTTACTTAGCGGACTAGAAAATGATGACTTCCAAGTGAAGAGTTCCTTTGAGTTCGCTACCTTCAAATCGACTGTTAAACTAGTTCCTGGATACATACTAATTTCACTAGATGTAGTCTCGTTGTTCACTAATGTGCCCCTCAACCTCATTCTACAAGTGATAGAAGAGAAATGGGATATAATTAGTAAGAAAACAGACATACCACTAAGTGAATTCTTACAACTAATAGAGTTCTGGTACAACAACAGCTTCTTTTGCTTCAATGGCATTTTCTACCTGCAACAATTTGGTACTGCAATGGGTTCCAGCCTAAGTCCTGTGATCGCTAATCTAGTCATGGATCGATTAGTTCAGCATTGTGTCTCCATCCTTCCTTTTCACATTCCATTTATCAAGTAGTACGTTGACGACATCATCACAGCTATACCGTCTGACCAAAAAGAAACCATTCTACAAGTTTTCAACAGCTACGACAACCACCTGCAGTTCACGATGGAAGTTGAGAGTGAAGGAAAAAAACCATTTCTTGACATGCTTCTAATTAGACAAGAAGAAGGTGACATTTTGTCAAAATGGTATCAAAAGCCGACATCTACAACAAGATATCTGAACTACCATTCACACCATCCGCGACACCAACTGATTAACTTAGCGGTAAATTTAAAAAATCGGGCGCTGAAACTTACGTCAGAATGGTTCTACACCGAGGTCGAGATGAAGATCAAGCAACTACTTCTTATAAATAATTACCCTAAAACCCTTGTAAACCGCATCCTCAACACAAACAACCCCAAACCTCCACGCTCCCCACCTACAGACACTAACAATTATTACTGCACCATTCCGTTCATTTCTGACTTATCTCATAAAGTCAGAAATACTTTGTCACGTCATCTGAACATCAACATCACTTTTAAACAGTACAAAACAGTAAATAATTTGTTCAGTAATACCAAAACCCCTATAGACACGATGCAAAGATCCAACATAATTTACAAGATTCCATGTAAAGATTACGACCAAGTCTATATAGGACAAACTAAAAGATATTTGAGTACCAGATTAAAAAAACACAAAAGGAACTGTGAAAAACCGAATTTGAGTGCTAAGTGTGCCTTAGTGGAACATAGTCAAGTAGAGAAGCACGCTTTTGACTTTGAGAACACCACAATACTTGCCACTGAAAAGAACTTAAATAAACGGTTAACCATGGAAATGCTACACATCCAAAGAAATAAAAAAGCAGTGAATGCCCAAACAGATATCCAAAATCTCAGCTCCATGTATTCTGGGATTATAACAAAACACTATGGACAGTTTTTGTTACAATAATTAGTTTATTTCATTTGTGTACATTTCAACATTCTGGTGATATTTCAACTGTGTTATTATTTTAGTTATTAAGGTTTTGTCTAATTCTGTATTTTGTCCTGCAAGCCCTTGATTGGCTGAGGAGTGGTTCCTTGCATCTCTGTACGATTACTTCACTAGAAACTTCTTGCATAAGTCAGTTAGTTGATGACTGTTAAGTAACATGTTTGAGTGTGTATTTTATCCTTTTTTGACGACAGATTTCTGTAAAATAATTTTTTACATGATATTCTTTATTTTTAAAAAAACCAATTATGTAAGTCTGCTTACCTTGATATATGTATGTTTATTTATTGTTTGTTTGTTTGTATCAGCACCCTGATGAAGACTGATTAGCAGTCGAAACGTTGGTGTATTTATTGGATTTTATTAAATTGATTGCTTCTCCAACATCTGGTTTTTATTCATTCAACATCCAGTCGAGAAAACACCCATCTAATTAGCTATTATACACGACAGAAACATGCATATAACAGTTTAAATACTTGAAAATGGTGTTTTGTATGCTTTTGCATGCTTAAAACAGCATTTTTATCTTGCTTTCACCAACATTAGCTATTATACACGACAGAAACATGAATATGACAGTTTAAGTACTTGAAAACAGTATTTTGTATATTTTTGCAAGCTGAAAACAGCTATTTTATCTTAATTTTGCAAACATAAGCTATTACAAACGACATGTACATGAATATGACAGTTTAAATACTTGAAAACGGTGTTTTGAATGCTTTTGCATGCTTAAAACAGCATTTTTATCTTGCTTTCACCAACATTAGCTATTATACACGACATAAATATGAATATGACAGTTTAAATACTTGAAAACGGAGTTTTGTATGCTTTTGCATGCTTAAAACTGCATTTTTATCTTGCTTTCACTAACATTAGCTATTATACACGACAGAAACATGAATATGATAGTTAAATACTTGAAAACAGCAGTTTGTATGTTTTTGCAAGCTGAAAACAGCTCTTTTATCTTGATTTTGCAAACATAAGCCATTATACACGACATGTACATGAATATGACAGTTTAAATACTTGAAAACGGTGTTTTGTATGCTTTTGCATGCTTAAAACAGCATTTTTATCTTGCTTTCACCAACATTAGCTATTATACACGACAGAAACATGAATATGACAGTTTAAATACTTGAAAACGGTGTTTTGTATGCTTTTGCATGCTTTAAACAGCATTTTTATTTTGCTTTCACCAACATTAGCATTATACACGACACAAACATGAATATGACAGTTTAAATACTTGAAAACAGCATTTTGTATGTTTTTGCAAGCTGAAAACAGCTATTTTATCTTGATTTTGCAAACATAAGCCATTACACACGACATATACATGAATATAACAGTTTAAATACTTGAAAACCATGTTTTGTATGCTTTTGCATGCTTAAAACAGCATTTTTATCTTTCTTTCACCAACATTAGCTATTATACACGACAGAAACATGGATATGACAGTTTAAATACTTGAAAACAGCATTTTGTATGTTCTTGCAAGCTGAAAACAGCTATTTTATCTTGATTTTGCAAACATAAGCCATTACACACGACATGTACATGAATATGACAGTTTAAATACTTGAAAACGGTGTTTTGTATGCTTTTGCATGCTTAAAACAGCATTTTTAACTTGCTTTCACCAACATTAGCTATTATACACGACAGACACTTGAATATGACAGTTTAAATACTTGAAAACAGCTTTTTGTATGTTTTTGCAAGCTAAAAACGGCTATTTTATCTTGATTTTGCAAACATAAGCCATTATACACAACATATACATGAATATGACAGTTTAAATACTTGAAAACGGTGTTTTGTATGCTTTTGCATGCTTAAAACAGCATTTTTATCTTGCTTTCACCAACATTAGCTATTATACACGACAGAAACCTGAATATGACAGTTTATATACTTGAAAACGGTGTTTCGTATGCTTTTGCATGCTTAAAACAGCTATTTTATCTTGATTTTGCAAACATAAGCCAATACACACGACATGTACATAAATATGACAGTTTAAATACTGGAAAACGGTGTTTTGTATGCTTTTGCGTGCTTAAAACAGTATTTTTATCTTGCTTTCACCAACATTAGCTATAATACACGACAGAAACATGAATATGACAGTTTAAATACTTGAAAACAGCATTTTGTATGTTTTTGCAGGCTGAAAACAGCTATTTTATCTTAATTTTGGAAACATAAGCCATTACACACGACATATATATGAATATGACAGTTTAAATACTTGAAAACTGTGTTTTGTATGCTTTTGCATGCTTAAAACAGCATTTTTATCTTGCTTTCACCAACATTAGCTATTATACACGACAGAAACATGAATATGACAGTTTAAATACTTGAAAACGGTGTTTTGTATGCTTAAAACAGCATTTTTCTCTTGCTATCACCAACATTAGCTATTATACACGACAGAAATATGAATATGACAGTTTAAATACTTGAAAACAGCATTTTGTATGTTTTTGCAGGCTGAAAACAGCTATTTTATCTTGATTTTGCAAACATAAGCCATTACACACGACATATACATGAATATGACAGTTTAAATACTTGAAAACGGTGTTTTGTATGCTTTTGCATGCTTAAAACAGCATTTTTATCTTGCTTTCACCAACATTAGTTATTATACACGACAGAAACATGAATATGACAGTTTAAATACTTGAAAAAAGCATTTTGTATGTTTTTGCAAGCTGAAAACAGCTATTTTATCTTGATTTTGCAAACATAAGCCATTACACACGACATATACATGAATTAAATAGTTTAAATACTTGAAAACGGTGTTTTGTATGCTTTTGCATGCTTAAAACAGCATTTTTATCTTGCTTTCACCAACATTAGCTATTATACACGACAGAAACATGAATATGACAGTTTAAATACTTGAAAACGGTGTTTTGTATGCTTTTTCATGCTTAAAACTGCCTTTTTATCTTGCTTTCACCAACATTAGCTATTATACACGACAGAAACATGAATATGACAGTTTATATACTTGAAAACAGCATTTTGTATGTTTTTGCAAGCTGAAAACAGCTATTTTATCTTGATTTTGCAAACATAAGCCATTACACACGACATGTACATGAATATGACAGTTTAAATACTTGAAAACGGAGTTTTGAATGCTTTTGCATGCTTAAAACAGCATTTTTATCTTGCTTTCACCAACATTAGCTATAATACACGACAGAAACATGAATATGACAGTTTAAATACTTGAAAACGGGGTTTTGTATGCTTTTGCATGCTTAAAACAGCATTTTTATCTTGCTTTCACCAACATTAGCTATTATACACGACAGAAACATGAATATGACAGTTTAAATACTTGAAAACAGCATTTTGTATGTATTTTCAAGCTGAAAACAGCTATTTTATCTTGATTTTGCATCATAAGCCATTACACACGACATGTACATGAATATGACAGTTTAAATACTTGAAAACGGTGTTTTGTATGCTTTTGCATGCTTAAAACAGCATTTTTAACTTGCTTTCACCAACATTAGCTATTATACACGACAGAAACTTGAATATGACAGATTAAATACTTGAAAACAGCATTTTGTATGTTTTTGCAAGCTGAAAACAGCTATTTTATCTTGATTTTGCAAACATAAGCCATTACACACGACATGTACATGAATATGGCAGTTTAAATACTTAAATACGGTGTTTTGTATGCTTTTGCATGCTTAAAACAGCATTTTTAACTTGCTTTCACCAACATTAGCTATTATACACGACAGAAACTTTAATATGACAGTTTAAATACTTGAATACAGCATTTTGTATGTTTTTGCAAGCTGAAAACAGCTATTTTATCTTGATTTTGCAAACATAAGCCATTACACACGACATGTACATGAATATGACAGTTTAAATACTTGAAAACGGTGTTTTGTATGCTTTTGCATGCTTAAAACAGCATTTTTAACTTGCTTTCACCAACATTAGCTATTATACACAACAGAAACATGAATATGACAGTTTAAATACTTGAAAACAGCATTTTGTATGTTTTTGCAAGCTGAAAACAGCTATTTTATCTTGATTTTGCAAACATAAGCCATTACACACGACATGTACATGAAAATGGCAGTTTAAATACTTAAAAACGGTGTTTTGTATGCTTTTGCATGCTTAAAACAGCATTTTTATCTTGCTTTCACCAACATTAGCTATTATACACAACAGAAACATGAATATTACAGTTTAAATACTTGAAAACAGCTTTTTGTATGTTTTTTCAAGCTGAAAACAGCTACTTTATCTTGATTTTGCAAACATAAGCCATTACACACGACATAAACATGAATATGACAGTTTAAATACTTGAAAACGGTGTTTTGTATGCTTTTGCATGCTTAAAACAGCATTGTTATCTTGCTTTCACCAACATTAGTTATTATACACGACAGAAACATGAATATGACAGTTTAAATACTTGAAAAAAGCATTTTGTATGTTTTTGCAAGCTGAAAACAGCTATTTTATCTTGATTTTGTAAACATAAGCCATTACACACGACATATACATGAATTAAACAGTTTAAATACTTGAAAACGGTGTTTTGTATTCTTTTGCATGCTTAAAACAGCATTTTTATCTTGCTTTCACCAACATTAGCTATTATACACGACAGAAACATGAATATGACAGTTTATATACTTGAAAACAGCATTTTGTATGTTTTTGCAAGCAGAAAACAGCTATTTATCTTGATTTTGCAAACATAAGCCATTACACACGACATGTACATGAATATGACAGTTTAAATACTTGAAAACGGTGTTTTGTATGCTTTTGCATGCTTAAATCAGCATTTTTATCTTGCTTTCACCAACATTAGCTATTATACACGACAGAAACTTTAATATGACAGTTTAAATACTTGAAAACAGCATTTTGTATGTTTTTGCAAGCTGGAAACGGCTATTTTTATCTGATTTTGCAAACATAAGCCATTATACACGACATATACATGAATATGACAGTTTAAATACTTGAAAACGGTGTTTTGTATGCTTTTGCATGCTTAAAACAGCATTTTTATTTTGCTTTCACCAACATTCGCTATTATACACGACAGAAACATGAATATGACATCTTAAATACTTGGAAACGTGTTTCGTATGCTTTTGCATGCTTAAAACAGCTATTTTATCTTGATTTTGCAAACATAAGCCATTACACACGACATGTACATAAATATGACAGTTTAAATACTTGAAAACGGTGTTTTGTATGCTTTTGCATGCTTAAATCAGCATTTTTATCTTGCTTTCACCAACATTAGTTATTATACACGACAGAAACATGAATATGACAGTTTAAATACTTGAAAAAAGCATTTTGTATGTTTTTGCAAGCTGAAAACAGCTATTTTATCTTGATTTTGCAAACATAAGCCATTACACACGACATATACATGAATTAAACAGTTTAAATACTTGAAAACGGTGTTTTGTATGCTTTTGCATGCTTAAAACAGCATTTTATTTTGCTTTCACCAACATTCGCTATTATACACGACAGAAACATGAATATGACATCTTAAATACTTGAAAACGGTGTTTTGTATGCTTTTGCTTGTTTAGAGCAGCATTTTTATCTTACTTTCACCAACATTAGCTATTTTACACGACAGAAACTTTAATATGACAGTTTAAATACTTGAAAACAGCATTTTGTATGTTCTTGCAAGCTGAAAACTGCTATTTTATCTTGATTTTCCAAACATAAGCCATTACACACGACATGTACATGAATATGACAGTTCAAATACTTGAAAACGGTGTTTTGTATGCTTTTGCATGCTTAAAAACAGCATTTTTAACTTGCTTTCACCAACATTAGCTATTATACACGACAGACACTTGAATATGACAGTTAAATACTTTAAAACAGCTTTTTGTATGTTTTTGCAAGCAGAAAACAGCTATTTTATCTTGATTTTGCAAACATAAGCCATTACACACGACATATACATGAATATGACAGTTTAAATACTTGAAAACGGTGTTTTGTATGCTTTTACATACTTAAAACAGCATTTTTATCTTGCTTTTACCAACATTAGCTATTATACACGACACAAACATGAATATGATAGTTTAAATATTTGAAAACAGCAATTTGTATGTTTTTGCAAGCTGAAAACAGCTATTTTATCTTGATTTTGCAAACATAAGACATTACACACGACATAGACATGAATATGACAGTTTAAATACTTAAAAAACGGTGTTTTGTATGCTTTTGTATGCTTAAAGCACCATTTTTATCTTGCTTTCACCAACATTAGCTATTATACACGACAGAAACATGAATATGACAGTTTAAATACTTGAAAACAGCATTTTGTATGTTTTCGCAAGCTGAAAACAGCATTTTTGTCTTGCTTTCACCAACATTAGCTATTATACACGACAGAAACATGAATATGACAGTTTAAATACTTGAAAACTGTGTTTTGTATGCTTTTGCATGCTTAAAACAGCATTTTTATCTTGCTTTTACCAACATTAGCTATTATACACGACAGAAACATGAATATGACAGTTTAAATACTTGAAAACAGCATTTTGTATGTTTTTGCAAGATGAAAACAGCTATTTTATCTTGATTTAGCAAACAAAAGCCATTACACAACGACATATACATGAATATGACAGTTTAAATACTTGAAAAAAGATGTTTTGTATGCTTTTGCATGTTTAAAACAGCATTTTTATCTTGCTTTCACCAACATTAGCAATTATACACGACAGAAACATGAATATGACAGTTTAAATACTTGAAAACAGCATTTTGTATGTTTTTGCAAGCTGAAAACAGCTATTTTATCTTGATTTTGCAAACATAAGCCATTACACACGACACGTACATGAATATGACAGTTTAAATACTAAAAACGGTGTTTTGTATGCTTTTGCATGCTTAAAACAGCATTTTTATCTTGCTTTCACCAACATTAGCTATTATACACGACAGAAACATGAATATGACAGTTTAAATACTTGAAAACAGCATTTTGTATGTTTTTGCAAGCTGAAAACAGCTATTTTATCTTGATTTTGCAAACATAAGCCATTACACACGACATATACATGAATATGACAGTTTAAATACTTGAAAACGGTGTTTTGTATGCTTTTGCATGCTTAAAGCAACATTTTTATCTTGCTTTCACCAACATTAGCTATTATACACGACAGAAACTTTATATGACAGTTTAAATACTTGAAAACAGCATTTTGTATGTTTTTGCAAGCTGAAAACAGCTATTTTATCTTGATTTTGCAAACATAAGCCATTACACACGACATATACATGAATATGACAGTTTAAATACTTGAAAAAGATGTTTTGTATGCTTTTGCATGCTTAAAACAGCATTTTTATCTTGCTTTCACCAACATTAGCAATTATACACGACAGAAACATGAATATGACAGTTTAAATACTTGAAAACAGCATTTTGTATGTTTTTGCAAGCTGAAAACAGCTATTTTATCTTGATTTTGCAACATAAGTTATTACACACGACATGTACATGAATATGACAGTTTAAATACTTGAAAACGGTGTTTTGTATGCTTTTGCATGCTTAAAACATAAATTTTAACTTGCTTTCACCAACATTAGCTATTATACACGACAGAAACATGAATATGACAGTTTAAATACTTGAAAACAGCATTTTGTATGTTTTTGCAAGCTGAAAACAGCTATTTTATTTTGATTTTGCAAACATAAGTTATTACACACGACATGTACATGAATATGACAGTTTAAATACTTGAAAACGGTGTTTTGTATGCTTTTGCATGCTTAAAACAGAATTTTAACTTGCTTTCACCAACATTAGCTATTATACACGACAGAAATTTAAATATGACAGTTTAAATACTTGAAAACAGCTTTTTGTATGTTTTTGCAAGCTGAAAACAGCTATTTTATCTTGATTTTGCACACATAAGCCATTACACACGACATATACTTGAATATGACAGTTTAAATACTTGAAAACGGTGTTTTGTATGCTTTTGCATACTTAAAACAGCATTTTTATCTTGCATTCACCAACATTAGCTATTATACACGACAGAAACATGAATATGATAGTATAAATACTTGAAAACAGCATTTTGTATGTTTTTGCAAGCTGGAAACGGCTATTTTATCTTGATTTTGCAAACATAAGCCATTATACACGACATATACATGAATATGACAGTTTAAATACTTGAAAACGGTGTTTTGTATGCTTTTGCATGCTTAAAACAGCATTTTTATCTTGCATTCACCAACATTAGCTATTATACACGACAGAAACATGAATATGATAGTATAAATACTTGAAAACAGCATTTTGTATGTTTTTGCAAGCTGGAAACGGCTATTTTATCTTGATTTTGCAAACATAAGCCATTATACACGACATATACATAAATAATGACAGTTTAAATACTCGAAAACGGTGTTTTGTATGCTTTTTCATGCTTAAAACAGCATTTTTATCTTGATTTTGCAAACATATGCCATTACACAGGACATGTACATAAATATGACAGTTAAATACTTGAAAACGGTGTTTTGTATGCTTTTGCATGCTTAAAACAGCATTTTTATCTTGCTTTCACCAACATTAGCTATTATACACGACAGAAACATGAATATGACAGTTCAAATACTTGAAAAACAGCATTTTGTATGTTTTTGCAAGCTGAAAAAAGCTATTTTATCTTGATTTTGTAAACGTAAGCCATTACACACGACATATACATTAATATGACAGTTTAAATACTTGAAAACGGTGTTTTGTATGCTTTTGCTTGTTTAAAGCAGCATTTTTATCTTGCTTCCACCAACATTAGCTATTATACACGACAGAAACTTTAATATGACAGTTTAAATACTTGAAAAACAGCATTTTTGTATGGTTTTGCAAGCTGAAAACAGCTATTTTATCTTGATTTTGCAAACGTAAGCCATTACACACGACATATACATGAATATGACAGTTTAAATACTTAAAACGGTGTTTTGTATGCTTTTGCTTGTTTAAAGCAGCATTTTTATCTTACTTTCACCAACATTAGCTATTTTACACGACAGAAACTTTAATATGACAGTTTAAATACTTGAAAACAGCATTTTGTATGTTCTTGCAAGCTGAAAACTGCTATTTTATCTTGATTTTCCAAACATGAGCCATTACACACGACATGTACATGAATATGACAGTTCAAATACTTGAACACGGTGTTTTGTATGCTTTTGCATGCTTAAAACAGCATTTTTAACTTGCTTTCACCAACATTAGCTATTATACACGACAGACACTTGAATATGACAGTTAAATACTTGAAAACAGCTTTTCGAATGTTTTTGCAAGCTGAAAACAGCTATTTTATCTTGATTTTGCAAACATAAGCCATTACACACGACATATACGTGAATATGACAGTTTTAAATACTTGAAAACGGGTGTTTTGTATGCTTTTGCATGCTTAAAACAGCATTTTTATCTTGCTTTCACCAACATTAGCTATTCTACACGACACAAACATGAATATGATAGTTTAAATATTTGAAACAGCATTTTGTATGTTTTTGCAAGCTGAAAACAGCTATTTTATCTGATTTTGCAAACATAAGACATTACACACGACATATACATGAATATGACAGTTTAAATACTTAAAAACGGTGTTTTGTATGCTTTTGTATGCTTAAAGCAGCATTTTTATCTTGCTTTCACCAACATTAGCTATTATACACGACAGAAACATAAATATGACAGTTTAAATACTTGAAAACAGCATTTTGTATGTTTTTGCAAGCTGAAAACAGCATTTTTGTCTTGCTTTCACCAACATTAGCTCTTATACACGACAGAAACATGAATATGACAGTTTAAATACTTGAAAACGGTGTTTTGTATGCTTTTGCATGCTTAAAACAGCATTTTTATCTTGCTTTTACCAACATTAGCTATTATACACGACAGAAACATGAATATGACAGTTTAAATACTTGAAAACAGCATTTTGTATGTTTTTTGCAAGATGAAAACAGCTATTTTATCTAGATTTTGCAAACATAATCCATTACACACGACATATACATGAATATGACAGTTTTAAATACTTGAAAAAGATGTTTTGTATGCTTTTGCATGTTTAAAACAGCATTTTTATCTTCCTTTCACCAACATTAGCAATTATACACGACAGAAACATGAATATGACAGTATAAATACTTGAAAACAGCATTTTGTATGTTTTTTCAAGCTGAAAACAGCTATTTTATCTTGATTTTGCAAACATAAGCCATTACACACGACACGTACATGAATATGACAGTTTAAATACTTGAAAACGGTGTTTTGTATGCTTTTGCATGCTTAAAACAGCATTTTTAACTTGCTTTCACCAACATTAGCTATTATACTCGACAGAAATTTGAATATGACAGTTTAAATACTTGAAAACAGCTTTTTGTATGTTTTTGCAAGCTGAAAACAGCTATTTTATCTTGATTTTGCACACATAAGCCATTACACACGACATATACATGAATATGACAGTTTAAATACTTGAAAACGGTGTTTTGTATGCTTTTGCATGCTTAAAAACAGCATTTTTATCTTGCATTCACCAACATTAGCTATTATACACGACAGAAACATGAATATGATAGTATAAATACTTGAAAACAGCATTTTGTATGTTTTTGCAAGCTGGAAACGGCTATTTTATCGTGATTTTGCAAAAATAAGCCATTACACACGATATATACATGAATATGACAGTTTAAATACTTGAAAACGGTGTTTTGTATGCTTTTGCATGCTTAAAACAGCATTTTTATCTTGCTTTCACACCAACATTAGCTATTATACACGACAGAAACATGAATATGACAGTTTATATACCTGAAAACAGCTATTTTATCTTGATTTTGCAAACATAAGCCATTACACACGACATGTACATTAATATGACAATTTAAATACTTGAAAACGGTGTTTTGTATGCTTAAAACAGCAATTTTTCTTTTGCTTTCACCAACATTAGCTATTATACACGACAGAAACATGAATATGACAGTTTAAATACTTGAAAACAGCATTTTGTATGTTTTTGCAGGCTGAAAACAGCTATTTTATCTTGATTTTGCAAACATAAGCCATTACACACGACATATACATGAATATGAGAGTTAAATACTTGAAAACGGTGTTTTGTATGCTTTTGCATGCTTAAAACAGCATTTTTATCTTGCTTTCACCAACATTAGATATTATACACAACAGAAACATGAATATGACAGTTTATATACTTGAAAACAGCATTTTGTATGTTCTTGCAAGCTGAAAACAGCTATTTTATCTTGATTTTGCAAACATAAGCCATTACACACGACATGTACATGAATATGACAGTTTAAATACTTGAAAACGGAGTTTTGTATGCTTTTGCATGCTTAAAGCAGCATTTTATCTTGCTTTCACCAACATTAGCTATTATACACGACAGAAACTTTAATATGACAGTTTAAATACTTGAAAACAGCATTTTGTATGTTTTTGCAAGCTGAAAACAGCTATTTTATCTTGATTTTGCAAACATAAGCCATTACACACGACATGTACATGAATATGGCAGTTTAAATACTTAAAAACGGTGTTTTGTATGCTTTTGCATGCTTAAAACAGCATTTTTAACTTGCTTTCACCAACATTAGCTATTATACACGACAGAAACTTGAATATGACAGTTTAAATACTTGATAAAAGCTTTTTGTATGTTTTAGCAAGCTGAAAACAGCTATTTTATCTTGATTTTGCAAACATAAGCCATTACAGACGACATATACATGAATATGACAGTTTAAATACTTGAAAACGGTGTCTTGTATGCTTTTGCATGCTTAAAACAGCATTTTATTATCTTGCTTTCACCAACATTAGCTATTATACACGACAGAAACATGAATATGACAGTTTAAATACTTAAAAACAGCATTTTGTATGTTTTTGCAAGCTGAAACAGCTATTTTATCTTGATTTTGCAACATAAGCCATTACAGACGACATGTACATGAATATGACAGTTTAAATACTTGAAAACGGTGTTTTGTATGCTTTTGCATGCTTAAAACAGCATTTTTATCTTGCTTTCACCAACATTAGCTATTATACACGACACAAACATGAATATGATAGTTTAAATATTTGAAAACAGCATTTTGTATGTTTTTGCAAGCTGAAAACAGCTATTTTATCTTGATTTTGCAAACATAAGCCAATACACACGACATATACATGAATATGACAGTTTACATACTTGAAAACGGTGTTTTGTATGCTTTTGTATGCTTAGAACAGCATTTTTATCTTGGTTTCACCAACTTTAGCTATTATACACGACAGAAACATGAATATGACAGTTTAAATACTTGAAAACCTTGTTTTGTATGCTTTTGCATGCTTAAAACAGCATTTTTATCTTGCTTTCACCAACATTAGCTATTATACACGACAGAAAACATGAAAATGACAGTTTAAATACTTGAAAACAGCATTTTGTATGTTTTTGCAAGCTGAAAACACCATTTTTGTCTTGCTTTCACCACATTAGCTATTATACACGACAGAAACATGAATATGACACGTTTAAATACTTGAAAACGGTGTTTTGTATGCTTTTGCATGCTTAAAACAGTATTTTTATCTTGCTTTTACCAACATTAGCTATTATACACGACAGAAACATGAATATGACAGTTTAAAATACTTGAAAACAGCATTATGTATGTTTCTGCAAGATGAAAAC